>JBAJNP010008211.1:0-20745 GCA_036877545.1 Yasuhikotakia modesta | reverse complement strand
GAACTTCAGTTTCATGACTGAGCGGTTCAGAAGACGCAGATCTAAGATAGGGCGCATCCCCCCATCTTCCCTTGGAACTATGAAGTAGCGGCTGTAATGCCCCAGTTCCCTGAGTTGAGGAGGTAGTAAGTCTATGGCCTCCTTCATTAAGAGAGTCTCTACTTCTACCTGCATGACTAGAGCCTGAGTGGAACCCACCAAAGTGGGCTGAACACCACCAAAAGCAGGCGGTTTTCGAGTGAACTGGATCTTGTACCCTAGTTCTATAGTATTCAGGACCCATTGTGACATACATGATGCAGTACTTTCCAGGCTGCCAAATAGTCTTTTAAGGGTACCAGTCTCTCAAAACTGGCCTCTAGTAAGTTTTGAACATGATCTGAGCCCTGTAAAGATATTTCTGCAGGGAGAACTCGATCTGAACAGAAGTGGTCTCTCCACCATGTCTGCTGACTTTGGCAAACATTGGGGGAGCCAATATTTGAGGCTGCTGTACCCTGATACACCAGAGGTGGCAGGGTTAACTGAAAATGGCTTTCCCCAAGACTTAGATATCATTATGGATAATCTTCATTATGGATATCTTTAAAAAGGGGAGGCTCCTAAGTAGAGGTGCAGACAGGGCACATAAAAGCGTTTATTTAACAGACTTTTATGTGCATCAGCCTGCTGCTCGGCGGGCCAACTAATGTCAAGTTTGGCCATAGCACGAGTTATAACCTCTATGAGCTCTTCATATTAAAGGGACATATGTGTGCTTTTAACATTTTCTACCTCCAGTTTTTTGTGTGGAGGAAGAGCGATACAATGAGCCCTTCCCCCGAGAGGAAGTAACTGCACTGCGGGCTTCCGAAACCGGAGAGCAGATCTGACGGGTGAAGAATGAGATGCTTCATTCGCGCGTGGGAGGGGCTTCTGTGAGGCGGCTGCATTCTCGTTGAGAAATGGCGGACAGCCAACCTTCTGCCTCTGCTGTCTGATCACGTCACTACTAGAGCAAGCTCCTGAAGCGTTTTGCATGTGCGTTTTTATAGTGTAACGACCCGCGTCTGTTACGTGTGGGTTTTAAGATGGGCACGGCGAACTGACGAGCGGCTACACCGGCCGCGAGTATGTCTCCTACGTGAACACTCGTGCCCCATACACCGCACGGCCCCGAGTATCACGGGATCCCGGCATAGCACCTGAATAAACGGCACGGCCGCACTCATACAACAAACCCGCTTATTCCACCACACCACAAAATCACGCACATCTGACCATCGCCATGGGGCCCCTCTTACAGACACCAATCGCCCCGACGACAGTCAACACTAAACACGTAACACATAATAAATACAACAATAAACACAGAATTACGCATCTTTTAAACATCTTTAATGACACCACACTCGCGATTACCCGTCATGCCCCAGGTCGCTACAATAGTCTCTTGGTCATGCCGTCACCCGCCTGTGACGACACGCCCCCCAGTTTGTGATTAGACATGTATCAGAGTGCATAAAAGCTGATGGCGTTCCCATAGCGTTTCGACGCAGCTCCAGTTTCTGAAAGGGAACAGATATTTTGATGTTTGACACATGCTTTTGTGCCCCAAAATGATCAAAACTATGATTAACATGTGATACTCTGAGCAAGGTCAACACTAGGATGAAGGAATGTAAGAAGCATGAAAGGGCAATCGTCTCAGTTTAGTGTTTTGTTTGCAATGTTTTTAAGACTTTCTGTTCAAACAGAAATCTGCTTATAAAAACACTGATTGTCGATGATTGATTGTTGCCTTGTTTTCTTTTGTTCTTCATACTCTTAACAATCAGGTGAGATGTTTTTACATGGAATAAACACAGTACCTGGTTAAGGTGACTGTGTGGTTGAATTTGATTACTTTCAAATCTTTGAAAAATTTTAAATCAGTGGATACTGTAGTGTACTGTACATGAGCTTGGCTGGTTTGAATTAGGTAAAAACATTCAGCACAGGGTTTTCAACTATAAAAAGCACCTCAATGTAAAACAACAGCTCAAAATGATATGACATTTTGTTACTGTTTAACAGCTTTCACTTATCTCATTTTAACTATAAACTATAAAAAAAACTGTTTAGGAGTTTATTTCTGTTCTGAATTCTGTCTTTGAAACATTTTGTTTAGAATTTTTCTCTTTGCCAGGACAGAACATGACACTCATTGCAGAACACCTTTTTCACGAATGTCTAGTCATAGAAGTTTTTTTAATTCATTTCAATTTTTTAAATTTCAAACATTAATGTTAAACTAAACTCATTAATGTTCACAAACATTATATACACATGTCTATTTTATTGTGTGTACTGTGTGTGTTTTACATATACATTTTTAGTCAGTTTTAAACTCTACAGCAAGGGTGTGGATAAAGAAAGCAAAAAATATTCCCACAAATAATAAGGATACAGGTGAAATTCATGTTCATGGGAAGGTGGATTACAAAGCTGCGTAACTTGCCACTCAGTTGCAGAACACTTGAAGGTCATTTTTTAAAAAAAATGACAGGTGTGTAATTAGTGTTGTAAGCCACAATGACTGTGAAATATTTAACACACACAGCTTAAATTCATTTCTACCAACTTTCCAGCACATTTTCTTGTTAACAACTGTAAATAACAGGTTTACTGACTGACTAATACCCTATTAAAATTAATAAAACAAGTAGCTGAGGTAACAAAGAATGCAGTTCTACTGAGAGGTACAACTATTTTACAGCGAAACAAGCTTATTTATAATCATTAAGTTTCTCAGCTCTCTCAACAGCTGTTGTGTTTCCAAATTTGTTTGTGCACTTGTTTGTGTTTCTTCAGTGGGAAGGCTCTTTTAGAAAATGATACAAATATTTGTATTAGTTACATTTTAGCACTACAGAACTATTTTATTAGTCAACGTTTTACTATAATGTTGTTTCTCAATCCTGGAGTACCCCAACCACATACGTGTTATGTCTCATTTTTCTGACACACCCAATTCAGTTGAAAGAGTCTCTGCTTTTTAGTTTATACTGATGCAATTACAACTGTACTATATCCTAACAAGCAATTTGCCTCTGAAACAGTAAATTTTTGTAACATTAAAATGTTTAGCATTCTTTAACACAAAAACTCTCAATGCATTAACCTTTATAATGTATGAATGTAATAAAAATATTTACTGACCTTTACAATAGATATTTGGTCATAAGTATTTTTTGTCAAATATAATAAACTACTTTTATATGCCATCTGCTTCAGATGTTGGGCTAATTCTTAAACTTCACGTAGCCCCTCAGCTTTACCTTTTTCTTTTGTCCAGGCAACAAAACTGTCACTGCCTCATATGTTCAGTGATCACCATTATCTATAAACTCTAGTGGTTGTGTTCCTATTAAAATCCTATTAGATCAGCAGTTTGTGAAAAAACAAACCAAAAAACAGATGCAACAAAATACACCAAATTCATAAGTCACTTACAATAACTGTTTTTAATAATTAATAGTTTTTTAGCTTTTTGATGTTCTAACCTAGTTAGACCCTCTTGACCATGTCTGCATGCCTGCATTAAGTTACCATGTAATTAGCCAAATAAATATATATCATTTGTATTAAGAAAAAACAACAACACCTGTCAAAGTGGCGAGTGAATGAACACTATTGCATTTATGTTATGATCAATGCGTTATGATCAAACTATTAAACTCATCAAACAGCACTAAAATAAGACTATTTATTGCATGTAACAGCCAAAAACTGTTCTCTAAACCTGTTTCATACTGGCTGGGTGAAAAATTAATTAGGTAGATAAGGGGATTAGGTAGATAAGGGGATAAATTTTACTATTTTGCATGTCTCTATCTGACACTGGTATCTGACACATCTTAATCAGGTGTGTTAAATATGGTAGACATAAAAAGTCCCCAGGACCAGGAGTGCATATTAAGTAGTTCCTTGATTATAACTTACAAGCAGCTACATAAAACAATTATAACTAAACCATTGAAAGCACAAACATTGCATGCTTCTCTATTTTTAGCTTAAACTGTAGTGATACTAAAGCTGACACTGCTGCCCAATTGTCCTGCCCACCCTTATTTGAATATACCCTCTCCTCCCCCATTTGTCATGAGAGCAGCCATGAACACTAGAGAAATAGGAGAACTCAGTCTTCAGTGCAGGACTGTCTGAGGATCACAGCATATCTTCAGTGGCAACATGAAGATTCTTCCTGTCACTTTTCTCCTGCTGCTGGTAAGTAAAAGAACTGTGTGATGTGATACAGGCAGATCAGTGTGTGTCGCCACCACATCGGATCATGTTTCTCTGTGTGACCTAATCGTCTTTTTAAACGTTTATGTTATGCTTATGGGACAAAGTGCACCTTTCATGCTGTATAAAGTCAGGTGAAAGCCAGGTTTATGTACAACAGGTGGATGAATGTGTGGTTTCCATTGAAAGAGCTGATTATTTACCAAGTGTGGATTAATACCACAATACACCGGACATGCTTGAATTTGTTTTTTTGACTTGAGTATATGCATTACAACCATGGGGTGTGGATGAAAGATGCTTTCATTCCTACAAATCTGTCAGACCATTACACATGAAGGTATGCAGTGCTGGAATCTTTTGCATTTTAAAGCCAAGCTGGATGCCACAGGGCACGCTAGATTACATAAATATGCTGCTTGTTAAAATCATTTTAAGCATGTAAATTGCTTGTGGATTAGTCTTAATTCATCATCAGGTTTTGCACAAACTTGTCGAGTTCATGCCAGTTTGAATTAATGCTGCCAGTAATGTCTTTAGCATATCGGTTTCAAGTTATTTAAAGTTATTCAAGTTATTCAAGTTTTCAAGTTAAAGCTCCAAAGCAGCCACAAACAGAATTCAGCCCTTCATTTTAAAGGGTTTGACATGTCACAACTAGAACATATGAGGTTCTTTGTAAGGTTTTTGTGTATAACCTCAGGCATTCTTAGGAATGCATACATCATGCAGTTTTATTTACTATTACAACAATACACAGTACTATTATTGACAGAAAGCACCAAGCTCATGCTTTCAAGTGTACATAATCAAACGTGAACATGGTTTATTTTCTATACAGTGCAAATTATTTGAATACCCTGAAAATAAAACGAAAATACATTGAATATCATAAAATGAATAGAATTAGCTTTTCAAAGTGTTTTTGTCTGAAATGTTCTACATTTCAAATACATTACAATGATTTGTTGGTTGCAACATAACCATTAGAATTGTTTTCCCTTTCAAGCAGTGTTACAAAAACCATCCCCCTGAAGCCACCTGAACTTTATGATCTCGCTGAAAGGAAAGAAGGTGGTAGTTCAAGTTTGGCCTCTAATCGGGTTTAAAACTGCAGCCTTTTGATTAAGAAAGTCACATTCAATGATACATTCAACGTACAAATTATTACAAAATGAAGTTTTTGAAGTAATTGATAAATCACAAATATGCACAGAAAATATGGAATCTCATAGAAAAATGCCGCATTTCACCTCAAAATGAAATTGAAGACACTTCAATTGTAATGTTTTACATTATGATATTGTCTTCTTGAACATTAAAGACATTTTACCCAAATTCTAATTGTCACAATGTAGTTATAGTAATGTAAAATATTATAGTACAAATACTATAGTTCAAATAGTTTGTTAGTTTTTATATAGATTCATAATATTGTTAAATAACAGATTATTCATTTTCTTTAAGTGAAATATAATTTCTTGTTTCATTTTTTAAAATAATTGATAAGTGAATATGAGCCAGACTTGACAAGTTTCATGAAATTGTAAGAAAAGTATTTGTCCTTCAGTTTGTCAGGACCATGAACACATGGGGTGACACGCGAAGGATAAGACAAAAGCGTGCCTGGATTATTGATTCTTTTACAATTGAAGAAGAAAATCCTGGACCGTTTCCATACAAATTGGGAAGGGTGAGTCGCACTATAAGAGTCACTGCATACAGCAAAATATCCATATCCATATTTAATTGAATGTATTTACTTGATCAATTGATTGTATGCTGTGTGTGTTTCAGATTGAACTTGACAGGAAATATTTAGTCAATTTTGAACTCTACGGTCAGGGTGTGGATAAAGAACCCCAAAATATTCTCACGATTGATAAGAATACAGGTGAAATTTATGTACATGGGAAGGTGGATTACGAGGCTATGGACAGTAGTAAAGCTCTTAAAGTATGTGTTTTTAAAACACTATTTATTTATTGCATGATAAATACTAAGTGCTATTAATTTTAATTCACTGCAAGGAAAGTCTGCCAATTGAGTTTTTTATGACCCAACTGTAGCTGCAATTTGAAGCAAAAAATAGATCAAATAATGCCGTGGACACAAGACTGGGGGTTGAGATCAAGATATTGGACATAAATGACAACCCCCCTGTGTTTCAACCAGCAAATTATGAAGTCACTGTAGAAGAGTCACATGCTCAAGGTAACTATTTTTATATATTGTTTAAAACTAAATAAATAGAAGTAGTTCACAAAAAAGGTCAAAATTAATGTTCAAAACATGCTGATTTGTTTTTCAATGTAACACAAAACTTAGTTTTAAAAGAATCATTACACAGCCTAGAAAATAAAGATATAACAGCTATAGCACATTAGTAGTATTGACCACTTAAAAATGACTTTTAAAGTGCTTTTGGGTGTCTATAGACTGTCAGTATTTGTAATCGTTGCACTATCCTTAAAAAACTTTGTCTTCCACTGTAAAAACTATCATGTTTGAAACAGTAGTTGACGGAATTGACATTTTGTGTGATTTATTCCTTTAACACTTGAACACAGTTTTTATCAATTTTTATGCAGGTAAAGATGTACTGACAGTGTTGGCATCAGATAAAGACAATTCAAAAACACTCAATGGAACCTTTTCCTTCAAAATCATATCTGTCATACCAACGACCGACAATGTTGAGTTTTATATCCGACAGCATGAAGGATCAGGGACTGTTTACTTCAATGGGTGCTTAGACTATGAGGTAAGAATTAGATTCTTTTCTGTGGAAAAAAATCAATTTGCATGCATAATGCTACAAATGAATTACCAGAGCCTGCTATGAGTTTAATTAAAGCCAGCACTTTGTCACAGAAAAAAATCATAGATTATAATGGTTCTCTGAAAATAGGGGACGAAACAAAGTGCAATTTGAAGTGCAATCTCCTTTGAAAAGGAAAAAACATACTGAAACTAAGCATACATAGTATAATTTATATTACAGCCTGTATGGCCTCAGAAAAACTTAAATGATTAAAAAGAGCTATGAGTATGTCTCTTTTACCACTTTATCATGTTTTTAGGTACAATGAAAGTTTAGGATGACATTCCTAAAATGTTTCTCATGATCGTAAAAACTCTAAGGGCGAAAGTTTAAATGTCTGAAATTCATTTTGCAGGCAAAAATGTACTTATGCCAACTTATTAACTATTTATAATGTTTATAGTTCCATTTGTGTTATATAATAGTTGTGATTACATTAACTCTACATTAACACATTTTTCAGAAAGCACAAAAATACACAATTCTGGTTGAAGCAAAGGACCACGGGGCAAGGAAACAGCTATCAAGCACAAGTACTCTTACAGTCAAGATTTCTGACAAAAACAACCACGTTCCAGAGTTCTCTGGCCAAACAGTGAGTTTCTCAATGGATTTGCATCTGCATTTAGGCATTCAGTAGACACTTTTATTCAAAGTGACAACAGGTGATTTTTGGTGCAGTTCTAGGCATAAATGACTGAAGGACTGTTGGAAAGCAAAGACTGTTTTTAGAAGGCACATAATTTAACCTGATGACTTCCTGCAAGATCATATTGTGTAGACATACAAGCTCTTTATATCATAGTGACATATTTGTTTTCTGTTTTAGGGCTCTGGAAAAGTAAAGGAGAGAGACACTGGGACTGAAGTTTTGAGACTTCAAGTCACAGATAAAGATAGTCGTGGTTCAAAAGCCTGGAAAGCAAAATACACAATCCATGGGGATAAAAAAGAGATTTTTAAAATAGAAACAGACCCAGACACAAATGAAGGGATTTTAACAGTTGTTAAGGTAGGCTGATGGTTTTCACTAAATATGCAAATCCAACCAAAAGTCATTTTTTATTTATTAAGTCACTGCTTCTAAACATGTCCTAAATGGGTTGGTAGTTAGTACTGTATTGTGTTGCTAAATTGTGTGTAATTCAATCAAATTAAAGCTTTTATAATGTGGAAATATTTAACAGACAGTTTTTGTAGTTTAACATGGTCTTTAAATGAAAAGATTTTAAAAAACTTGTTTTGACTTATTCTTGCGGTTTAATTTGGCTTTTTCAAACACCCAGCCAATGGACTTTGAGGAGCAAACATACCAAAATCTGTCCATCAGTGTGCAAAACGAGGCTCCATACTTCTCCTGTAAGATTATAAAGCGCACACCAGATGCTATGTGGGAACTTGACAAATTTTTCGAAACCGCTGGCACAACTAATCCAGAACTCTACAAGTCTGTCCCGGTGACCATTTATGTTGAAGATGTCAATGACCCTCCAGTTTTTATTCCCTCTGTTAAAGAGAGTGTGATCATGGAGAACACACCTGTAGGAACTTATCTAACAACCGTCACTGCTAAGGATACGGATGGAACCCATGGAAACACGTTTAAGTAAGTGAAGCTTAAGTTAACACTATGGCATTGTTATTTATAAAGAAGATAAGATACACTCATATATAATCATGTTTAATATATACATCATATATAAGACAATTCTCCTGCTCTCAGATATGTTATAGGGGAAGATGTTGCAGGATGGTTTAAGGTTGATGAAAAGACTGGAGAAATATCTACGACCAAAATTATAGACAGAGAATCACCATTTGTGATTAACAGCACCTATAAAGCAATTGTGTATGCTGTGGATGATGGTAGGATGAACTTAGGTCTCTTGTATCTTTCATATCATGCTGCACAGTAGTTAAATTTAGTAGCATTAAATTGAAATTAATATAAAAGTTTTACATTTATTATCCCTTAACATTATATATAACAGCGATACCGCATTGGAAATCTCGTGATACTCAAAGTATCTGTGATACACGGAAAACAAACTGCAAACAAAGCTATGCTTACTATTCGTGTAGCTACAACAAATATAATAAAACATGAGTTATTACTTTTTTATTTTATTATTATACTGAGGTTTATCATTTTTATTATTATTACTATCATTTTTATTTATTATTATTGTATTATTATACACACAACTACATTAATTAAATCTAGTCTAGAAAGTAAAAGAACAATAACCTTATTATTTTCAACCAGACATAAGCAGCAAATATTAACTTTAATTGTCATTTTTTTGTTCTTGTCATATTTTTAAATCTTCTAAACTACTCTTAAATCTCAAAAATAAATGTGTACATTTTTGAGGAATGAAAGTTCTTCAAAGGACACAAAATTAACAGCTAATCATTTGGTAATAGATATCCAATGATACAAATCAACTACACTTCATTGTAAAGCCATAATTTATTTCAATGTTTATCACTCTTCTGATTGGCAGGTGAGCCGCCACTGACCGGCACAGGGACTGTGCTCATTCACCTAAATGATCAAAATGATAACGTCCCAATTTTGACTGAGAATCACATCAACATGTGCCTGGACAAGGAGCCCTCAGTAGCCAACATCTCAGCCACAGACCTAGACGTTCCTCCTTACAGCTCACCTTTCCACTATGAGCTTTTGGGAGATGTTAAGGGGAAATGGAGGATTGATCCAGCCCACGGTAATCCCACTTTCTGTAGACTGCACTTTTGTACTAGAAGGTTTTAACAAAGATCAAAAATCCAAATTAATCCTGCTTCTAATTACACATTGATAGTCTTGAAGGGCTTTTAAAAGGGAAGAAAAATAGAAAATGGCCAGATTAGCACCAATGTAAAACAACTTGTGTCATATCTGTTGGTACACACCATTATTGTTCTTTGCAATGGCAACAGTGGGTGTTTACCAGCAAGCGGCAGAGCTGAGAATTTATAACAGAGGGTGAAGCAGAGGCAGGAGAATGTATTACAATGTTTATTTAAGAATTAAATTAAATGGTAAAATTGAATATGTAAAAATGTTAGGTTTTGGGTTATGGTGAGTGTTAGGAAATAGAATATATATTAGGTCTATTGAAAGTCCCCCAAATCATGTGTGTGTTTGTGTGTGTGCATGTGTGTGTGTGGGTGGGTGTATGTGTGTGCATTTTTACAGTCATGTCAGTCATGTCAAAATTTGCAGCCTCAGCTAGAAATTCACTTTCCCATGAGAAAGATTTACTATCTATTATGATCTATTATGCAACACTGGTCCCAAATCTGTAGATAACAATACTCATATACTTTAAATCTATATATTATATACATATATAGATTGATATAGACATATATAGGTCTATTATTATTATAGGATACTATATATTATGGGTATGTGTGTTGTGTGTATTAGGGACGGGTTGTTCATAAATTTGTCATTTTACAAAGAACAAACATTAGAACAAACTTCTTTTTGTGAAAAGTAAATAAGACTTTATAAAGTAAAATATGGACATAATGTAATGTATCTATATTACCACACTTCCATGCAATATTCCTTTTGGTGACAAATAACCTACACCACTGTTTAACATTGAAAAAGTGATTGTAACGTTGTAATGCTGTTTCTTTGTGTCTGTTAAAGGAACAATCGTGCAGCTTGTTAAAGAAAACAGTGTATATTCAGGTCATCATCTCCTCCAGATCAAAGTTTCAGATCGACAGGGACTTCACACCATACAGAACCTGTCAGTTACTGTGTGTGACTGCTCTAGCTATTCAAACTGTCATGCCAAGATGGTCTCAGGGGCGCAAATGGGCAGCACTGGCGCCTGGATCATTGTCCTTGCAGTTCTGTTCTTAATGGGTAAGGTGGAGTGCAACTATGCGTAAATAAACTTACTGAAGTAACTGAACTAACTACTAACTAACTCAACTACATATGTAAATATTGTTACTATAGCTTAGCCATTTTCAAAACTTCATTTCCAAGTTCAAGCTACTTTTAAGACTACAAAATATCTACAATGTTTTTTGAATGTGGTGTAGGTGGGGAGTGATTGATCATGGTTATTTATTGTTGTGTGTGTCTGTGTGTTTCTTTTTAAATAGGTTAACTAAATCTTGAGGAACTTGTAGCTTAGTAAGCTACAATTTTAAACAATGCTAATGATGATTAACAAAAAAATAGTATTTTATTTGATATTTGAGTATATTGCAGTTTCATACTGTGGTCTTTTTAAAAATACTTTTTCCAGCTAAATTTCAGCTAAATTTTTCAAAACCTTTACCTCAGAAAAAAACCTGTAGAAACCTGTAATTGCTTGCGATCTTTCCAAAGACTGGAAATGCAAACATTTTACTTTTTGATTATAGAGGTTGTGTTTGGTTGGTATTACAGGTGTTTGCAAATTTATGACAAATGAACATTTGATGACATCAAAAGCTCTTTTCATTCTTGTTCTGTGGAAAATTGGTCATGTTCAGTCATGCTTGGATGTCATGGACCCTCAGGTTTAGGCAAATTTGTGGAGTTTGTTCCACCTCCAGTGTGTGCTGGAATAATCCTCCCAAATTTATGTACATTGTTCAACTATAAATGTTACACTGACAATTTAAATTACAGTGAAATTTTGTAACAAACAAGAGCATTTTCACCAGTGGTCTCAGACTTGCTGATCACACTGTGTATATCCAAGCTTAAAAAATATTCTGTTTTTTCTTCAGCAATGCTGTTAATGGCTCTTCTGATGTCCTGCAAGACAGAGAAAACAATGATCGAGATAGATGAGGGCTTTGGTCGTCTGATCACAACCAACACTGAGAATCCAGGATCAGACTGCATGGTAATTTCATAACAAAACTACATTCATATTTTGTATTGTATTTTTATTTAACGTCACTGTTGCCTCAGAACTTACAGAGCTTTTATATTTATAATCTTTTCCTGCAGTTGCCTTCTAATGTAGGTGTCCATAAAACAGACTCTTCCAAAGAATTCAAGGCGTCAACGAATGTCAGTCAGCAAAGAGAATTGCAAACCGTAAGTGGATTATTTGAGTTTGTGCCAGCTGTTGTTTCTGAATTTCCAAATAGACAATGGGATTTTTTTTTACTTTGCACTCAATGTTTGTTAATGATAGTGTTACCAATTCAATATGTCCAGATCACAGGACAGCAGACTGTTGCTCAGATCCCAAAGTCAGTCTACTCTGATCAGATGTTTAACAGGTCAATATATAGGGTAAGAATTCTGTTCTTTTACTTCCATAACAATCATTTTTATTTACTTGTTTGTTTTGTAGTTTTTGTTAATGTTTTGTTATGTGCTGTTTTCTTTCAGAATTCCACGAGGAGATCATACAGGGACTACAGAAATTTTCAAGTAAGCAGAACTTGCAGTAATGAGTAGCTTTTATGCTAATACAGCTCAGCATTAATCACATTAGCATCTGTGCATTTTGTCATATAGCGATCGAGTTTTAGATTGAGTTTCAGAAGCAGCTCGTCTTACAATACCAGTATTTCTTACATGAATGAAAACCTCTCCACTCTCATCAAGCAGGTGATTATAAGTCTCACTATTTATTACTTTGTTAAAAGTCTATAAGCTGTAAATGAACAGAATTGTAAAATAATAACATGCATAAATTAGTAACCCTTTACAATAAGGTCCCATTCATTTACATTTCCATAGGAATAAAAGCGACAAATGAAGTAACTTTATCAACTTTATCATATCTACGCAAAAGAATGGTGGTGATGTTTCTTCTTTCTCATATTTTCCTCCGGCAGAGACTGCTTGCTCTCCAGACCTCCGGTGAGGAGCTTAGTGCTTATCAGCCACACATTTATGCAGAGGAAGGTGAATTTATGGCCAGTGATCAGTTGGATGCAATCTCTATTCCAGAGACTGACTTTAATCCAGAAATGCTCAGAAAACTAGACCACAAGTTTAATGATCTAGCAACAATTTGCCGACCTGAGGTGATGAATACGTGACACTATTTCAGATGGTTTAGCAGGTTTCTGAGCATGAGACTGAGAATTTATGTAAACTTAAATTGAGTGATTTATAACAATGAACAATCAGGGATATTAGGTGAAAGAAATATGGGGTGACGGTCATTAAGTTTTTTTAATAGTTACGTGAGTGATGGTGAATATTAATAGATTTTCATTTCCTGAAGTAAATAATTTCTTGTAGGACAGCAGAAGAATAGTGTTAAATTTCAAAACTCGTAATTTTAAATCTGTCTGTGTGAATCTTAATCATCATCGTCTTTACAGTGTGAAGTGGCTGTGTATGGTTAAACAGATGAAAAGGCCAAACACATTCTGTACCTTTTATAAAAGAAAGTCATAAAGTGGATGTTTTTAGAAGCATTCATCTTTAAAAATCTCTGAAATTCATGTGCATTAATGATAAAAAAACAACTGTGAGTTTGGCTTGGGCGTGAAGTCATGCTAAACTGACTTATTTTTTAAAAAAGTGTATTTGTAGTACAAAAACAGGCTTTATTTGCCTATAGTGCTTCAAGTTCATCCAGTTGTTTATGAGTGTGTTAAAAGAAATACTAGAATTTTTTTTGAAAAAAACGAAAAACGGTTTATGTGACATATCTTGGTCTAATAAAAAACAAACACTGCTGTTTCAGGAGTTTTTTGAGCCATGACTGTAAAGGTGTTAAACTGTGAGTATTATTTGCATATGGGTTTGGTGAATCTGGAAAATATGACTCGTTAATAAAGTGCAGTATTTCATTCGAACGAAGCGTGCTACTTTCAATGTGTTGATTGCTCCAAAACTGACAGTTAGACATTTTCATTTTGACAAGTTCCACAACCAACCAGTTTGACCAGATTTGTTCTTTCCTCAATGTACAGCTCCTGTTTTAGCTCTGTTTTAAATGTCACAAAACATTGCACATTGACACCACCCTGCAGCTACCCGCAGCTTGAACCAGTACAACAACACCGCCTCACATACTATAGTAATCTCCTTAACTGTGTTCATCTAAGTTTCATACTAAATCACAAGCAACATTTATCGCAGGTCCTGTTCTGCAGCTGATTGCATGTCAATTTAACCTTTTACCTTATGTCAATTTAACCTTATGTCAATTTAATGCTTTAAAAGCATTTTTGCTAGGTAGATCCATAGATTTCTCCGAAATGTGGCTTGTGGGCTGCACTTAGCTGGTGAAGGTTTTATGAGTAGGTGCAAGCCTGTTTTTTACAGGCAGTAAAATTCGTTTCATTGTTTGTGGTTTTAACAAAAGAAAACAAGGCAAGTCAACAAATGTGATGACGACAAATGTTTCTGAAGCAAACTCATAAACTAACTTTCCAGATTCATGATGATCTGCCTGTAGAGTAGATCAGCTGAAAGAAAAAACTGACCATAAAAGCAGACAGTTCACACTAAAGTGGGAAATTTAATGCATATATTACTTGAAGCCCTTGTGTTCATGTTGCATATACAGGGCGTTCACATAAAAACATGTTCTAGGGTTTAAAATGGATTAAATGCATTCTTAGTAACTTACTGTTATCATGAACTTTGTAACTGGGCATTTATATATCTGACAGTTGACCTGAATAATATCATAATATATTACCATTAGGTAAACATCTCAAACTTTATGATACAAAAACGCTGTTGTAGTTCTATGGTCCCACCCAGAAACATACTGAAACATCATTTTTCAGTACGAACATATAAAACATCATGGCCGTATATTATGAACAAATGCAGAACTTTTTTTATTTTCAAGAAGTCATAATTCAAACATTTTTCAGATGCAACCTTTTGTTTTTTTAAAAGACTAGATTAGATTAGTTTATTGTCATTGTACAGAGTACAACAAAATTGTAGAAATCCTTGGTGCATTTTACAACACAACATCAAAGTATTAAAAGAGTGTTAACCAGAGTGCAGAAACCAATAAAATGATGAAATGCTGAATAGTAGCTACAGTGAGGTATTACACATATATTGCACAATTCTGGATTTGTTCAAGTAGTGCAGTAAAAATGAAAACAGGTTGCAAGAATGCAGTTAAAATTTAAACAACAGTGCAATACCTATGTACATTTATTCATTTGGCAGACACTTTTATCCAAAGCGACTTACAGTGATGTTATTGTAAGTAGGAAAGACCAAGAGTCTATGTAGATTTAACTCTAGTGTGTAGCAGGCAGCTGATGATCTTGAGTGTTGAGTGCTGTCACTTAGTGATGTGAGTGTGTCTGGACAATAGTCACTGATGCAGTTTGTCACAGTCTTTATTGGCAGTGGTATGATTGTGGCAGGCTTCAGGTAGGATGGGACGATGGAATTGGAGAGAGACACCTGACATGCTCCTGCAAAGTGAGGGCATAGCTGTTGGAGGCTTGTGGAAGTATATTGACTTATATTGGCTTCTACGTCATAGCGGGCAAAGAAACAGTTGAGTTCCCTTGTCAAGGTAGCATCACCATTGCCAGTCAAGTGGTTGTTGGGTTTATAACTGGTGATTTTCTGGATGTTGTTGTGAAGTGGTCCTCAATTCTTCTCTTGTGAAGTGGTCCTCAATGCCTCTCTGGTGCCTCTCTACAGGTTGGTTCTGGCAGTCCTGTTTAGGGCTATGTCGCCAGACCTGAAGGCGTTGTTTACCTAAAAATGTGTCTGGGCAGAATTTCAAAATTGTCAGGGATTTTGTTCTACTAGAGCCTCAAACATGTTTACATCAAATTTCCGTTGTGCTTCTCTGTGTTGTTCAAAAACTAGTTATTGTATGTAAACCATAGCTTTTTTATTTTTTACAGTACTATGTGTGTGTGTGTGTGTGTGTGTGTTTGGATGCTTTGCTGAGATTTAAATCACATTCCATTCTCAGTAAAAGGCTCTCAGACAGCCAACTCTTCAAAACTATTCCCTATAACCACTATAACCGCTCATGACTAGAAGATATTTGTTTATGCTTTTGTCACCAGCAGAGGGAGATGTTGTAAAGGACTCCTCACCAGCCAGCCACCACCATCCTGCTGCCAGGATTATGACAAGAATCAGAAAGTCCTCAGGTATTTACGCTCACTTTCATTTACATTTTGGATTGAATTTACAGTATCAGTGCTTGTTTATAAATTATTCAGTGAACTAGGAACTTAATGCATTGCAGATATGCTCACTGAATAAAAACAGACAATTCAGATTATGTCAGTTACAAAGACGAATGTTTCGTTTAAAACAAGAGGAGTTTGTTTTTAGCTATTAGGCCACATGTAACTTGAATATGCTTCCAGAAGAGATCAGATGTATTCTAGTAACTATTGTTAGATTTAAATGTAATATTACATTCAAATCTAGACTCAAAACACATTTGTTCAGCTGTGCATTTACTAAATGTGCCCTTTGCTATGATTTATTGTATTTCCTGTATGTATCCTCCTTCTTTCATTCCAAGGTGTTTTAATTTTATATTGTCTAAATTTTTAATTGTACATTTTTATTCTTTACTTGTATTGTTATTTTAATATGGTATTTCATAAGGTATTAATTCAGATGCATCCATCTGTTGGGATTATATATGGTAAGAACTTTTAATTACCATTGTGTGTGAAATGTGCTATAAACCTTGCCTTGCCTTTTCTAGGAAAATTTTGCAATAAAATGTGACAGCTTGCCCCAACCTAACATTCTAAAGAGAACCTTTAACCTTCAGTTTAACATCTGTCTTTATTACAATGACCTAATCCTCCCCCTAGTAATTGTATTGTCTGGTTTATCTGACAGCTATAGCAACAATATAATAACAGTGACAAACTAAAGTCAACCTAACCAAACCCACAACCTTTGCACTGATAATGCATTGTTCTTACAGTTGACAACCAGAAAGAATTTTTTTATTTACAGGATTGAGTTCACCAAAATGATTTAAAACAACTGTCATGTTTGAACATGACCCGCCATGACCCACCTCGCCAGCAGAGGGAGCCCTCACCAGAATAACATCTGTTTACTCCCTCTGCTTCATGTTTACTCATTCCCTGTTCAGAGGACTATTTAAGCAGCGTGCTAATTTAAGTATTGCGCAAAGTATTGACAGTTTATCTGCCTAACTGAGGGTTTATACCTGTTTACAATTACCATGTGTATGATATTGCCTGATTATCCTTTTTGCTTCTTTTGGATGTTTTTGCCTGGTCTATTTGACCTGCTTGCCTGTTTTCATGTTGATGATTCTTGCAGGTTGATTTGGATTTGTTTATTAAACTTCTACAAATGGAGTCTGTGTTGCCTACCTTACATTTGTATAACTATATTTTGTCATTGATATCTACGGTGCAGAACTGATTTTACATTTACATTTATTCATTTGGCTGACGCTTTTATCCAAAGCGACTCACAATGAAATCAAAGTATACATTTTTATCAGTACTTAGTGTTCCATGGGATCAAACCCACAACCTTTGCGCTGCTAATACAATGCTCTTATACAATGCTAATACAATGCTCTACACTTACAGGATTTTAAACTAGGTCACATTTTAAAATTGACTTGCAGTAAAAAAATTTGCCTGTTTTTATTTTGTCTGACCCTTTGTTCTAATACCTTGTTTTGCGCATGATTCATTGACTGATGATTCATTGACTGATAATGAATGACAAAGGTGATCATTTGTGAAATCTTTCCTTAGAACGCAACAGAATTCTGCTGTAGACAGTTTTAAGTCATTAGAAATCTATACTGAATAATAGGTAACTTTTTAAACAAACACAGAAGTGTCATGCCCATTCACTCCTGAAGACAAACATAACTGAAAAGGCTTTTGTCAACCTTTTCTGCACAAAGCATGGGTTCAGATCTTATGCATAGCTTTCACAGATCATTGACAATTCCATCCTCAGTTCTCTGCTGACCTAATGGACCTGTTTGTTTTACAGCTATTTCTCTTTAAGCAAAAAACAAATACCATCTTTTATTGTTCTTTTATAGTAGCTTTCACTGTGTCATGTTTCCTTCTTCCTGCTCATGAACAAAAAATTGAAGTCTTGCCAAAATGTCCTTCTAAATATGTGTTCCTCAGAAATGATCTTTATCTACAGATGCTTAGTAATGCTCCAGTTACAGTGTCTTTCCAGAGAATTTCTCTTGAATGGCTTTACTAGATGTGCTTTAAATACAGCCACCAGCAGTGAAGTTGTTTATACCACAGCTAAGACATGAAGAACGACAAGTCACTTTCAGAGTTTAAAATGAAGGGTACTTTGTTTGTTTTTTTTTGTTACAGTAAGTAACAGTTATGATTTTACTTTTATTTTCTTATTATGTTGACAATATTCTTTAGGAAAGTTTGACTGCAATCAATGCGTAATAGTAAACTGTTACTACAGTGACTAACTGTACAATTTTTGTGTTTCATTTTGGTTGGTTATAAACCTGGTGTTTTAATGATTAGATATACAAGTACATATAGACTACAGACTTTAGGATGCAATTATGCAAAATTAAAATGGCTTAAATACAGGGGTCCCAAAAAATTTGCAACTGTCATTGTATTAGATAGCAGATTATTAAAAAGTGATTATTTCAAAGAATGACATCACAATCACACTTTTCAACAAAACTTTTCAGACAATTTGTTTTTGTGATTTTAATTATATTATATTTATAATATAAAACTGCTTGTGATAATATTTCTTCATCTAATGCAATGATTCATTCAACTATTTTAAGTGACTTAATGTCCAAATTCCTTTTGGGGCAAATGTTGCAGCCGATGTAGATGATATAAATGACTACATTTATATCCCCATAACACAATTAAACACTGTAACTGTAAGTCTGTAAAAGTAAATTTTACTACACTGAATAAATGTGTGAATATTTTGTTATCTGTCTAAAATATTTATAATAACAAATTAAATTTTGTTTGTTTCAGAGTGTCTGTGTTCAGCATGTTACCTTATCAAAACACAACATACGCAACTGACGTGCTTGGATTGTGGATTCACTGTTTATCGAGGAAGAGCAGAGTGGCCCTTTTCCATATAAACTGGGGGATGTAGGTTACAATGATATTTATGTGACAATGTGATTTAAGTGACAACAACTTTAGTGTATAGCAGAGATCAGCTGCGAAAACTGAAGAGAAACTATTAGGGGTAAAATATCATTTTATGTCAGTATTCAAATATGTCAGTATTCTTTTGCAATATGTAATTATTTCTGGGGGAAAAGTATCCCCAGCGATTTATAATGGTTTATAATATAATACAATGTTATATAATAATGATTTATAATGATAAATTATAATTTATAATATAATATGGGCTGTCAGGTCAGATTTTGCAGTAAGAGTTAAGGAAGTTACAAAATGTATAAAAACATGAAAATTAAAAAGAAAATCTGGCGACCGTTTGAGGCTATGAACTCATTATTTTCTTTCCAATGTACGTTAGTAACGCTTCATGTTTTCACTCTTTGCTCTCAGCTGAATATTGAGAAGAAGGTCATCAGAGAATACAACATTCATGGGAGAGGGATTGATGAAGACCCCAAGGGACTTTTCTCTATTGACACAACTGAAGGATCGATTTACGTGAATGGAAAAGTTGACTATGAGAAATACAAGAGTCTAATAGTACGTCAAGTAAACATTATCAATTAATTTTTTATTTACCGCTATTTTTTCACTTGTGATAAAGTCATTGGATTTCAGTAATGTTTTAGTCAATAATTATATCAACTAATGATCATGTTAAAGTCATATAAACCTATATTCCATTATGTTTACTTTCAGATCACGTTTGAAGATAAAGAAAACTCCAATAAAGCTACACCCAATTTTTCTGTGAATATTGTAATTCTGGATATTAATGACCATGCACCTGTTTTTAATAAGTTAGTCTATGAAACCACAACTGATGAATCAACACCACAAGGTATAACTCCAGTCTAATGTTTCACATCATCTGGTGCAACATTTTCTTATACTCCTCTGTGTTGTTCTGCCCTTAGGTGCAGATTTGGTCACAGTGATGGCAACCGACGATGATCAGAATGGCACATTAAATTCACTATTAAACTTCCGAATTGTGTCTGTAACTCCCAGCACCGCCAATTTTGAATTCTTCATTCAAACTATAGGAAACACAGGGAAACTATCTTTCAAAGGCTGTCTTGATTATGAGGTAAAGTTCTATGCTCATTTAATATTAATTTTATCTGAGGTGAATCACAGCGTTATAAATTTAATGTACAAAAAGTATATAAAATTCTAATTCTAGTATTTAAAGACTACTAGAATTTGTACTTCTGGGTACATTTCGGCAAATTTGTTTGCTGCGCTTCCCTGATTGGTAGGATAGTTCACTGAGGATTATGGGTGATGTAGTTCTTCATGAACTACAAACTGCTCAGAAACAGAAAACTGCTAATATTAAAAACTTTATTAAAAATCTTTATTTTGCATAGTAATTTATTTTATAAATAAAGTTATTTTAGATTTCCCTTTCGTGTATCTAAATACACAACTAATTAAGTTACATACTTTGTTCTGGGGATTTGCATTTAATAATAAATTTGACTTTATTTATTTAATAATAATTTTACATTTAATTTGGTGTGCTTATTTTAAAGAAG
>JBAJNP010008210.1:0-20746 GCA_036877545.1 Yasuhikotakia modesta | reverse complement strand
GAAACTGAAGCGTTTCAGATATTTGAACCGTTTGGTTGCGTTTCCACAAACGTCCTGTAGAGGGCAGCGCTGAGATCACGCCAGTGTTGTGTTGCGTAAGTTATTGACCTGTGATCTATATGAAATTGTGTCAAATCAATGCTAATGAAACACGTACAGTTCTCTTGCATTGGCATTTCTAGTGATCATGTTCTGTTTTAGAGATTAGAATTAGAATAGATTTAGTTTTTTTAGTAGGTGTAAAGTTAGAAAAGTTATTTCTTAGTAGAGAGATGTGGTGTCAATTAGTTTTATAACCCTATATTGGTACAGATTCGATTCAGACAATTGTTATTTCTTTGGTTTATATGTTTTTTTAGTAATAAAAACTGTAATAAACTGTTTTATTTAGTAATAAAAACATTGGCGTTTTTGAAGCCAATGTACATCAGCCTATATTTTACTTGCAGCCCTATGGTTCTAATTAGTTGGTTCCCTCAATAGCTGGTTCCCTCAAAAGACAATGGATTGCTGATCAATATAGATACAATGTTCTTGCCAGCCTGAACAGAACTTTCCATGTTTTAGTCCACAATTTTAAATCAATAGGGATAGTTTACATCTCCCTACAAATCTGTATTAGTATTACCTCAATATTAATGGCACAGTATTGCATGTTTTTCTGTTAAATCTATCCTTCTTGTATTTTATTTTTTATTCTGCTGTTCATTATGTGTTGCTGAAGTCTTTAAGGGTTATGTAAGGTGAGAACAGAAGGGTTGGGTTCATGCTATAAGGCCAGTTAGCTTGTATAAGCCATTTTCTGCCATGCTGACCAATCATCTAACCAGTCATGTCAAGTTAATTTCATGACTAGCAGAAATGTAGACAACAAAATATAGACAGAAACAAGAGAAATCAATCTGTGAATCATTACTGGAGTAATAAGTATTAATCTAGTTCTGTTTTTAGTAAATTATTGACTGTGTCTTGTTGACAACTAAATGTTTATCATTCGACTGACCATTGGCATTAACTTGTATACAGAAATATCAGTCAACAATTTTCAGTGCTTCTCTGAAATCTTCATATTTCTTATGCTTTAACTATTACTTACTATAAAGTGATAATTTGACCTGACGCTTCAAATTATAAATTATAATTATAAACTTACAGTTAGGGGCGAATAGGGGTAAGATAAGGTTATCGTTTTCAACACTGACCTCTCCTGTACCGAACAGCTTTTTCAAACGAAAAGATTGCAGCTTTAATATAGTCATTATGAAGAAGGCCTTTATATCCAAATAGGTTGGTAGCTCATCATTAAATGCATTTAAGCAAACTTGATAAGCTTCTATTTTTAAGACATCAAATTATGCTTTTTGATTTAGTCAATTATTTAATATGCCTGATCAGATTTTGTAATGAAGAGCTTGAAGCAGAACTTGCCTGAAATGCCCCTGAACAGATGTCACAGGCTTCAGATGAAACCAACCAAAGCATATCAGTGAGTTTAATGGGGCTGCACCATTGATTTCTTTTAAATGGAATAAAACATCATCACAACTAGCAGGCAGCTTAATTACATTGGGCAGGACCCAGCAGAGTATGAAATCGGACATGACCGATTGATTGTGTCCCACAGTATTGACTAATAAAAGTAGTGCCAACATACACTGTGTGACCAAGAGAGAGAGTGTGAACCGTCATGGATTACATTAAACATGACATGTGTTTTGCTGTGGTGAACTGGTAATACACTGGTTAACGTTTCCTGAACGCTCTTTCAGAGCTTTTAAAACATTCTTGCAGTAATGTTAGTGTAACGTTTACAATGTTGTATTTCACGTTTAAAAGCACCATTCTTAAGTTGCTGGAAAAAATGCTGGAATTGGTTTTATTGGTTCTCCATGAGTAGTTTGATTATTTAGTTGTTTGCATATTATTTTTACTTTTTGTTGCTTTTTGACCTACTGTTGAAAAATACTATTTAATTTATTTATGGTTTGTGCATTTATTTAAACACAATAGTTTGTTTGCCATATTCTTAGTTTCTCTTGAAAAAATGTAAATAAAACAAAGTTGAACTTACTGCATCCTAGAGAATAATAGTTTGTTTATCACCTGTACCTAAATTTGGTCTCACTTGAATCCATTCTTAAGTTGTTAGTGGAACGTTATAGAAAAAACGCTATAGGATTAAAATAAGTTTACATAACGTTCCCATAACTAGGCATTAGCGTTAAAAATAGGAAATTGTTACCGTTCTTGTTGTAAGTGGATGTTAGTGGTACATGCAGCTCATTAGGGCCATTTTTGCAGTAACGGGCACAAATAGTCAATTTGCACAGGCAAAGGCACAGAAGAGTTCTCTAGCGTTCTGTCTAATGCACAGTTAAGGGGACTTGATCACTGCATGCTTTATTTACGCCTGGCATACATTGGCTTATATTGCAACACTGAATCAATTGAGGGTTTATTTCATGTTTATTGACGCCCTGCTTGCGTTCAGAAGCTGGGCGTTTGCCAAAAGTTTGCCCCTGCTTTTCGGAAACCTTTCTCGGTGCCAGCAGAGGGAAAAGTGGGGGTCACACGAGTTCAGGTGACAGTACAGCGTCAGGGCGACAACGATTTTTAAACACTTTGTCTCGCGCCTGCATGTCTCGCGGGGATGTAAAGTTCCGACGGTCTGTCCATGCGGCTGTAAGGTAAATGACACTCGCTTATCGATCCTCTCTTCTGACTATAAGTTGGCACCTGCTTGCCTGTTTTGTGTGTGGTCGAGAACTTCAGAGACAACCAGGATGGCATGAGTTTATATCAACTGGTTTTGTTTTAAACAATGTGGAGATGTTGGGTTAGATTTAAAATGCAATGAAGATCCTCAGTTAGGCTGTTCTGTTTTCTGCACATTTGCGTAAGGTATGTTATTTTTTCACTATTGCTTATGTTTGCACTTTAAGTTAAGTTACTTACCGTCTAAAAATGCTGGAATTTTATCGGTTCTTCACGAGTAGTTTGCATATTATTTTTACTTTTTGTTACTTTTTGACCTACTGTTGAAAAATACTATTTCATTTATTGATGGTTTGTGCATTTATTTAAACACAATAGTTTACATGCTTAGTTTCTCTTGAAAAATGTAAACAAAACAAAGTTGAACTTACTGCATCCTACAGAATAATAGTTTGTTTATCATCTGTACCCAAATTTTGGTCTCACTTGAATGCATTATAAAGATCTATTATTGTTTCAAAGGCCAAACCACATTCGTTTTCATAACTTTATCTTCTCTGTGAACAGACACAAAGATGCCCGAGTGAAGATGGGGGACTGGAACTTTCTCGGTGGGATTTTGGAGGAGGTTCATATTCACTCCACAATGGTGGGAAAGATCTGGCTGACCATTCTCTTCATCTTCCGCATGCTGGTGCTTGGAGTGGCCGCGGAGGACGTGTGGAACGACGAACAGGCGGACTTCATCTGCAACACTGAGCAGCCTGGATGTCGTAACGTCTGCTATGACAAAGCGTTCCCCATTTCTCTCATCCGCTACTGGGTGCTGCAGGTCATCTTCGTGTCCTCGCCCTCTCTGGTGTACATGGGTCACGCGCTGTACCGCCTCCGTGCCCTGGAAAAGGAGCGGCAACGCAAAAAGATGGCACTGAGGCGTGAACTCGAAGGGGTGGAGGTGGAGATGGCGGAGGTGCGACGCAAGATCGAGCGCGAGCTGCGGCAGGTCGACCAGGGAAAGCCGAACAAAGCTCCGCTTAGGGGGTCCCTGCTGCGGACATACGTGGCTCACATAGTCACCCGCTCAGCTGTAGAGGTGGGCTTCATGACTGGACAGTATCTTCTCTATGGCTTTCAACTTAATCCTCTTTTTAAATGTGAGCGAGAGCCCTGCCCAAATTCAGTGGATTGCTTCGTATCCCGACCCACGGAGAAGAGCGTCTTCATGGTGTTTATGCAATGCATAGCTGCCATCTCCTTGTTCCTTAACATTTTGGAGATCATGCACCTTGGCTATAAGAAGCTTAAGAAGGCCATTTTAAAATTCTACCCACAGCTGAAAGATGACCTGGATGATAGCTACTATCCAAACAAGATGAAGAAAGATTCGGTGGTGCACCAGTCATGCATGGGGACCTCCACTGGACGCAAGGCCACCATTGCATCCGCTCCCAGTGGGTACAACCTTCTCCTTGATCGGCCCCCGGATGGACCCGCCTACCCTCCTTTGATCAACTCCTCCTCAGCTTTCCTGCCTGTTCAGGGTGATATGCCCAACAAAGATGGAACTGATGCACCAAAATACTCACAGCACAGTCCTACAGAGCACAACAGCAATTCCAACAACACCAGCAGCGACACGCGCTCACCAACTTGCGACTCTGTCACGCCACCTAAGCAGGACGAGGTGGAGGATTCTCTCCAATCGCCTCCACGCCTCAAGAAAGAGCACAAGACTTTAGACTCATTGAGCCATCACTCCTCTCACACATCATCTGCTGTGGGAAAAAAGCCATGGAAAGTTACTGCACCATGGAAATGTTCAACAGTTGTAGAAGGGAACGTGTCAGATTCTGATTCCCTGGAAGGAGAAAAGGCCCATTGTCCTTATGCCACGGTCCGGGCCCGTACTTCATCTACGTCTGACCCCAAGAGGAGCAGACCCACCACCCCTGACTCAATTGGAGAGTCAAGCTCAGAGTCACACCACAGTCCACAGCGAGCATCACCGAGTCGCCGCACCTCATTGGCCAGCAGTGCTAGCAGCAGGAGAGCAGCTTCAACAGACCTACAGATATAAGAAAAACTTAAATGTATCTTTTCACTGCAGACACAATTGCTGTTGGTTGCCAATTACACATTCACATGACATTCTGACCTGGACTGAAATTTCTGTATTTATCTTTATAAATAATACTTTATTAAAATATTTACATGCACAGTATTATTTTTGCATTGTTTATTTTTATCTTATATTTGACTTTTCTTTTTGCACTACTTGTAAACACTTTTACTGATTGCACTTATTTTATACACACCCCAGCTGCCAAACGTACGTTTTTGTCAATAAAGCACACTTACATTTTAAAATTTAAAATTAAAATTTTTAGATTATTTGAAGTTTTGAAGATGTTTTTAGATTGATCAAATCTGACTCAAGATATTTTACTATTCAATTTTGATAAACAGGAGAGTTTAAACTCTCCAAACTTAATATCTTTTAGTATAGAATGTCCAAGTCACTATACAATATACAGCAATAAAAACGAAAGCAAGCAACTTTAGACTTGTGTAGTTGCTTAATTAACAGATTGTTTACATTTTTGTACATTTTATGAAATGTTTCTTACAGGCACGCACCTCTCTTTACATATCAAAAAGTTAAAATAAACGTATAGATCTGTAGATATTCACTATCATTAGATAGAATTACTGTAAAGTAGCTAAACCAGCTGTTTCAAAACTGTAAATGTGATATTTTAATGCCTTATTACTTTTTTCTTTTAGTTTGTTTTCTGAATATGTAAGTTAAAAGAATAACAGCACAACCAAATTTATATATTGTGGTGTAAAAGGAAAGTTATATAAATATATTTATCTGGAATATTGTAAAACAAATTATAACTATTGTATATATTTCATATTTATTGTATGTATTTATTGATATATTTATTGTATGTATTTATTGAAATATTGATTGTTGTGTGTTGTAATGAACTGTAATGAGGATAAATAAATTTGATGAGAAATGTTATTAAGTTCTTTCCTAGTTTGGGCACCTCAAAAACAGTCACAGCACCATCTACTGGACTATTAACTGCAGGTACATGACATACATACAATGATACAAAAAGTATTTTTTTTCTTTAATATAATATACTAGCAATTGAACATTGACAATAAGAAACTAGAAACAATAATATACAACAGTACATGTAATCTAAACATAGAAAACATAACATTTGGTAAGAATAAATTCAGATTTCATCTATTTAAATTTTCTTTTCTTTTAAAATTGTTTCACTTATTCTAAATACGTGCCTAAAATAAATAGCAACTTTACTAACACTTTAACTAAACAATAATGCAACGATGCATGAAAGACTTGTGCTCCACATTACATTACATTACTCCACCTTTACTGGTCTATACTTGTACTGTAACTTACAGCATCCCTTGAATTCACTGTAAGTGGCTTTGGATTAAAGCGTCTGCTAAATGAATAAATGTAAATGTGTACTGTAACATTTAAAACTGAGCAAAACTGAGCATCTGTGTCTATATAGCAAATACAGTTTCAGGTGAAAGGTTGTAAAAAGACGCAACGCATTTGTCAGCTGATCCTACGACACATGACTTATCATGAATCCGCCCGCATTTCTGCTTTTTCAGTAACCCGGAACTGACACTTGATTTAACCAATCAGCGTACGCGTTACCTGACAGCCGCCCAATCACACTCAAATATAGATGTTGTGGGCGTTCCGTCGAGAGGGGAAACGCAAGATCTCGAAGATTTAAAGAAGAATCCGTAAGAAGTTTGTCCTGCCGTATTTATAGTCCAGCAAGGTTTAATGTTAATTCGTTAAACATTTATTTCGTGCTATTTATTTACATCCAAAGCCAGCCCGGTTGTATTTTAACGGGGTTGGGGAGGGGGGTCAACATGTCGATCCAGTACGAGGCACCGCTGGCGGACAGTTACGGGGTAGCGGACGCGTTTCCTAAAGACTTCGGCTATGGAGAGGAAGAAGAAGACATCGAGGAAAGCTCTTCATCCACCGACAGCAAACCGAGGATCCTGCTTATGGGTTTGCGCAGGAGTGGAAAGTCGTCCATTCAGAAGGTAGGTGGAGATATTAGGAGCTCGCCTCCCCTCTGCCGACCAGCCGGGCAAGTTAGAACCGGCGCAGCGTTACGGCCCTTCGGATGTCAGAACCGCACCAGGCTGCCTGGATCTCCAGTCATTGTCGAGTCTAATCCGTATATGCGTTCACAGGAAACCATACAGGCCCAAGATGCATCACAAAAACATACACGTCCCGTGTACAGGTTCTGCTAACTCACTCTATAAATGCACTTGTCTATACATTGTGGTAGCCTGCCATACCTATTTACACAATGCCATAAACTGCACCTTAGTAGGCTTTATATTTTATGTATCAGACCTGTGGTGTATCGTATGGTTTCTAGTAATTGTTGTGCACTTATATATAGCTTTGTGTTAAACTTTTGTTGTGTTATGTCTTAGCTCTTCATTGTTGATATGGCCCTTGCTGTGTTATTTTTTGGCTCTTTGTTGTTTTGTGTAGCACTGTGGTCCTGGAGAAACGTTGTGTAGTTGCACTATGTGTGGTATCAGCTGTATATAGTTATAATGACAATAAAACTCTCTTGAACTTGACATTGATGTGGCACCTGATTAAAAACTGGTGTTTATTACACCACAAACTCTGCCACTAATAGTGATTTTAGTTTTTACCATAAATATCTGTGCATTTCTTGTGTATTGTGTAACCAAGAATATGTATATTTGCATATTGATGTATTCCCTATGTGTTTATTAATTAATCTTATAGCTAATAATCACCATAACCCAAAAAATGACTGTATGATTTAGTAAAGTAGACGTCACAGCAAAGAACTTGTTTCAACCCCCAGTCATATAATCCCTGTCACCAGTAACGTCTTTATGGACCAAACTCATGACCAGGCTTTAAGATTGTGCAACCGTTTGCCCTTATTAAACTCCCATTGAAGGTAAAACGAAACACTATAATGTATGAACTGCTGTAATGTCTTCGATTAGGTGGTGTTTCATAAGATGTCCCCCAATGAGACCCTCTTCTTGGAGAGCACCAACAAGATCTACAAAGACGACATCTCCAGCAGCTCCTTTGTCAACTTTCAGATCTGGGACTTCCCTGGACAGGTGGACTTCTTTGATCCCACCTTTGACTACGAGATGATTTTTAGAGGAACCGGGGCCTTGATATTTGTCATTGATGCACAGGTAAAAACTCAAAGCTGTGACTTTAAGTGCTGTACACACCCAAACATCTTGTATTTCTGTCAGTAATGTACTGATGACATGCTACTGGTGAAATTCTGTCTGTCTCTCTGTTTGTTTGTTTGATCTGACACAAATTGTTTTACAAATGTTGAACAATAGTCAACGTTTTTACGCTCATTGTTTCACCCTGTTAAATAACAACTGTAAACATTTTATTTTAAAACTTCTAGAAACATTTAAAACATCCAGTTTTCTAGATGCTGTATATAAGCATCTAAGCATATAAGCGTTATTGTTTGGTTTTAATAACGTGATTCTTGATTTACTATAATGGTTAAGAATACTTTGTGTTTATTATTTATTTAAAAGTATTATTTATTTATGTCTGATATATAATGATATAAAAGTTCTTCCTACATTACAGGAAAATAGTTTTTTGCTAACTGAGAGAACATTTAGAGAGCATTAGCCAACAACTTAGTGAAATTTTCCTCTGGGTTACAGGACGACTATGTGGAGGCGCTTAGCCGACTCCACCTTACAGTGTCCCGGGCGTATCGGGTCAACCCGGACATCAACTTTGAAGTGTTCATCCACAAAGTAGATGGCCTGTCTGATGACCATAAGATTGAGACCCAGAGGGACATACATCAGAGGGCTAATGATGACCTTGCTGATGCCAGCCTGGAGAAACTGCACCTCAGGTAAACACATGGCATATTAGCATCTTCCTTTCACGTGTCTGTTATTGACTTGCAAATAACAGACATTCTCTCTATGTATGTAATTCTGATCTGAGAAGATTGTACAGATACCACACGATGAATGTGTGGACTAAATGCATAGTGAATTTGTCATTTTTATGTCAGTTTTCAATCAACATGTGATTATGTCTGTTTATCTGCTGTGAAAATGAGCTCACACAAAGACTGTTACTATTAATGCTGTAAAATATTAGAAAAACTCTCATTTAAAACTCTGTGTTTCTGTGTAAACCATGACTTTATCCTTTAATTGGTTTGTTTTATTAAACTGAAAGCGAAACTCTTAGTCTCAGCCACTTTGGCGCTGACATCATAATGGGTATAAATGGACTTGATGTGGAAAAATGGTCCTCTAAGGAAACTGCCATGTTAGTATTTCATGAGCTCAGTTAAATCTCAGTGATTAGAGGCATTTGCAATATTAACTGGCTCATTAATATTTAAAAGTCCTTAAATAAAGAGCCCCTTACGGGTGGGACAGATCCAGACGTTAGATGGTTTTACTGCTATCATCACTTAGGAGGGAGAATCACCTGCTGCTGTTATTGAGTGTAAAGCGCTCAGCTGTATTTAAAGCTAAAGCTAAACGTTTTAAATATAGGTAAACATTTAAAGCATTGCCTAACAAATAGAAGCTTTTAAATTTTTTTTTGCAGTCAAAGAACTTTAAAAATTAATAATAATAATTTGTGTTGGTGTTTAAAGTATTTTATTTAATAATTTTAATGTCACCTAATAGCATTTTATAGATCTAGCTGATTATATTTGCCTGTGAGATTTTCTGTAGGTACATATAAATATATATATATATTTTATATTTTACATATATGTATTTTTTGCATGTATTTTAAGCATTATATGTATAAGATTACAGTTATACTGAATGCTTAGAACCATGCAACCAGATCTGATCTGAAAGCATTGCGATTTATTGATGGTATAAATGCAGCTAGAGTAACATGTACAAACAGTGCAGTACCAATACTGATATCAGCAGTATTACATGTGGTGCTGTTGCAGATCTGCTAAATTATGACCTGAATTTTCTGTCTGTTGATTTTAATGATCTTACATCGACATCTTCTTTTGTTCTCTCACAGTTTCTATCTGACGAGCATCTACGATCATTCCATCTTTGAGGCCTTCAGTAAAGTGGTGCAGAAACTTCTCCCTCAGCTTCCCACGCTGGAGAACCTTCTCAACATCTTCATATCTGTAAGTGTATTTCCTTACTTCTCATCATTATGAAGAATATTCAATGTTTTTCCTCAGCCAGTTGGAAAATTGTTCCATCGTTGGTGGAAATGGCTTTTTCACTCTCCATCTCCCGTGCAGTGGTGCTCATGCATGTTTTATTATGCTCTCGGTGCTGTAAGACCCCATATCGAAGCCTGCAGGGCATTATGTAACGTCTGCGTATGCATGTTTCTCTGCTAATAGAATTCAGGAATCGAGAAGGCCTTCCTGTTTGACGTGGTCAGTAAGATTTACATCGCCACCGACAGCTCGCCCGTGGACATGCAGTCCTACGAGCTCTGCTGTGACATGATCGATGTGGTCATCGACGTTTCCTGTATTTACGGGTGAGATTTTTGCCGTGGCTGCTCATATATTGGACGTATTGTATTGCATATGTTCCTCTAGCTTATTTATTAAAGAATTGTGTTGGCAGCAGAAAGGTGGTAGGTTCGATTCTTAGAAAGCACACATGCTAATAAAATGTTTAGCTTGAATGCACTGCAAGTCGCTTTGAATAAACGCATAACAGACATTTTCTAAAGTGTGATTTCATAGAAGGCTTGTCCTACACAAAACACAGACCTAAACCTAATGTTAAAATATGGCTGGTTTAGTTATGGGCTTCAGCGAGGCATGAACTGTTATTGCTGTGAGTTGACCTCATGAGGTTTATTACATTGTGAATGTGTTTGGACTGTACAGATTGAAAGAAGATGGCAGCGGCAGTGCATACGATAAGGAGTCTATGGCCATCATCAGACTCAACAACACCACAGTGCTCTACCTGAAAGAGGTCACAAGGTTCCTCGCTCTGGTCTGCATCCTGAGAGAGGAGAGCTTTGAACGAAAAGGTTAGGCATCTTTATTTCTGTTATGCTGCAGAAGTTGACTTGAGGTTTTAGAGGGTTTGTCCAAACTTACAGTTGTTTCGAACCCTTTTTTTCTTCTGTTATTATAAATATGAGTACTTTTTTCCTCCCTTTTTTAAAACAATGGTGTGACCTGTTTTTTGGGTGACTTTGCCATTGCAGATTTTCTGAACTTTTTCTGAACTTTGATTTCTTTGTGCCACAGGACTGATTGACTACAATTTCCACTGTTTCCGGAAAGCCATTCATGAGGTGTTTGAAGTGGGCATGTCCACCTCAAGAGCAAGCAACCAGTCTGCTAGCGCTCCTCTCATGAAGACTGTCACTTTAAACGGCACCCCTGGAAACACTGTGTAGAAGATAAAGATAAAGAGAGTGGAATCGATGGATAAGGTAAAAAAACAATAAGAGAGAGACTACAGGATGGGATGCATTCAGAGAATGTTGACCATCATTACTGCTCCCGAAATGCTAAAGGGCCTAAAATTCACTGAAACTTGCTGCAGTGGGCGGGGTTGATGCTGAAGTGCATTGTGGGTAAGCTTGCAAAGCTACAACACGATGGAAGGGAAGAGGCACGAAAGAATGTGGACACTTTTTGTGTTTTGTGTACTAAAAGGCATTAACAAACTGTTCCTCTAGAAGAAAACAAAGACCAGTCCAGTCACTGACTAAAAGCACAGCAAGAAACCTTATTTCACCCTGTCAGGCTGAATCGCCTGGTAGTACATGGACAAATGCTGTATGAAATGCTGCTGATCACTGTAACAGTTGTGGTTAAGGGTCCCATCAGTGCTTCTCAAACCGTATGTGCTGTTTTTGAAAGGTTTACTAAAGAAATTGAAAAGGATTTAAATGTGGTTTTGAGTTTGTCCCTCAGTGCTTGTGGAAACGGTGTGTGTTTACGTGTGTGTGTTTGCGCCCGTGTGTGTGTGTTTGTGTGTCTGCAAATAATGAAGATGTGTGTTTAAATGCATATGCATTGGATAGAGTTGGTGGATGTGTCGGTGGGTGTAGATTTCCATGTATGCACAAGGATAGTCTCGGGGATCTTGTGCAGTTACATGGAGATGGTACTGAAGACTGAGAAAGATGAACCGTCCCAACTGACCTTCTGGATCACTGTGATCTCACTTACCTCAGTGAACGTGAGGGATCGTAACTAAATTCAACCTGCTTTGCTGATCAGTACTGTTGCCCTCTGGTTATGTCATATCAGACTTGGCATGTAGCTCGTGTGAACTTAGGACATTGAAGAATTGATTTTGAATACCTACATTCCTGTTCTAAAGCGCCAATACCGTTTACTTGCATTATAATTTGCTAACTGTAGTTTTAACTCTTCCAATCACCATATAGTTTTCATTTGGAGGAAATCTGTTATAAAAAAATAAGACAAATATAGTTGAGATGACAGATATTGAAGATATTGAATCAGTCCATAGAGACACTTAATGTTGTCTTGCAATCACAACATATTCTAGTTTTTTTAATGGGATAAATTCTCTACCTGAATACAAAGAACAAACAAATGTAAGTTTACTTGTGGTTCCTGTTCCTCAGACTACATGTACAGGAAGAATGTCTTTTTTGCCTTTTTTTCACAGTGTTTCCATTCACAAGAAATAAAACGCACACCAGAAACCAGATTTATGCGCTGTCATTGATTTAGATGGAGAGATGAAGTAATAGACTATTTAGAGATCACTAGATCTTATTGTATAGACTTATTGTAGAGATCACTAACAGTTTAAGACTACTGAGAAGTAATGCTAGCTTCTTTGCTTCTTAAATATTTGAAATATGTACAATCTCTACTGTTATGTAGTTTGGTTGAATGTAACTTGTGGAGAAGGTAAAAACAAGATGCTTTGATTCATACAGCTAAACGGACCACATTTTTCAACGGGTACCTTTCAACATCTGGGGGCGCCAAAGCACTAAAGTCTAATGATTTTAACAAATAGGTACTGCAATGAACCAACATTTTGAACATGAACATTTCTACTTCAGATTATTCTTCAGCTTTCATTTTCTCCATTTTAGGTCTTTTAGTTTTATGAGTACCCCTGTTGGCCTGTTACGACCCCCCACGTCATTTACTTTATTAAACTTCATATTTCTTATAAAACTCTCCCGTTAATCTTTTCAATAGCCATTGCCCTGCAGAGTTGTCAAATTTTGTGTGAAACAAGCAACTTTTGTTTTAAAGTGGTAGTGAATTAAAAGTCTGGTTTTGATTTGAATAGGGTTTTGGACAATTGATGGACAAATTAAATGTTGCCTATAGGCCAAGTTTCTTATTATGATGCTGTTTGTGGCGGTGACAGCAGTGGTTGGAGTTTTATTTTGAGAGAAACTGTGGCTATAATGTTTCGATTTTGCCAATAAATGTTTATAATAATTGAACTGTATAAGATATGCAGGTATGCATTTATTTTACTGTATAATATCAAGCATAACGTATTACGTAACGCGTTTAGGATACTAACTAGGATGCTAACTAGTAATATAACTAAGCACTTAGTACTCATGTTAGAAATACAGATTATGTAGAAATACATAAATTATTACAATTATGATTGTAATTGTGTTTATGGTGAATTACAATGTTAGACCAGAAATGTGTATGTTTAAACTTTAAACGACTGCTTGAAATGGGTCCCTGTTTGCGTTTTTTTTGGGCAACATGTTCAACAAAAAAACATTTTTTTCATGAATTTATTGGTAAATTCCTTTAGCGTCCCGATGAGAGAAACGCATCAATCTGTAATGCTGCTGTCAGTCTCTAGATGGCGCCATTGCTTATAACATTGCTCATAGTGACACACTTTCTTCTCTCTCTCTCTCTCTCTCTCTCTCTCTCTCTCTCTGCAGAGCTATTGTTTGTCTTGTCTCTCTTTCACCCTTTCAGTGGCGACCAACATGCTAATGAAATGTTAACATCACGCACTTGTACAATGAGAGAGAAACCAGCATGATGTACAACTGTAATTTGGCTGAATAGCAGCCACTGAAATTGCTTTGCTTTATCAAAAGTGACGCGGCCGCTCACCCCCTCCGCTGGCGGACATTAATGACCAAACTTGGGTAATAATTGGGAACAGTTACTGCCCCACACGTCAGCCCAACTGCAGCTCTGACACGTGATTTTGTTGCTGTCCTGATACCAAAGCATCTTCAACTTTTGTGACTACTAGATTATGCTTCTTGGCCTAGCTAAGTTTAGAAAGTGCCAGGAACACACTAGAGATTGAACCATGCGGTGCTGATAGACATTTGTCAGCTGTGTGTCTGCTTTTATCTTTCCTCACTGTAGGTGTGGAGGAAAAAACATTGCAGTAGATGAAACGATGTTTGGTTTTGTCTAAACAAAGCAACATGACTTTAAGAAACTGCTCCGGTTGCCATTTTGCCAGGTGTCTTTGGCTGGCTGTTTTTTTTTTAGCTAGGCCTGGCAGATCCATGATCCATTTTTGCAGCAAGCTGTCCTGTGAGGAGAGATCTGTCTTACAGGAGCAGCACTCTGATTGTGAATTAGGGACCTGGTTCTGTGGCCTGTCCTACTCTGGTATGGATCAGAGGAAAGCAGTATTCAAACCTCAGCACTGTCAGGGTGCCCTTTTATTAGAGCGCTGCTTTGCCAACAAAATCCAACACCAGACAGCCTCTAGTCATGACAGTAGGAGAACGAGAGACAGGGAGGGGGAGGGAGGAAAAGGAAAAGTAAGGAGCGAGACAGGAGTGGCGGTCGGATCCTGTATTTTTTGTGTTGGGCCATCAGAGCGTGTCGAGCTGGGGCAGTCAGCCAGTAGCCGGCTAATGGGCAGCGCTGGGTCGACTGTGACTAAAGGAACAGCGACAGATGCCATTATCTCATTCTCATGTAGATACAATGTCCTGGACAGCTCAGAAGTTGTGTATGAGTGCAGCCGACAGTCGATGGATTAGATAATCGCTGGATGGGTTGCTCTTCTAATCTGTCTGACACACACACACACACACACACACACACACACACACACACACACACACACAACTCCATCGCTCAACTCACCCATTTCTCATTGCCTATTCACAAGCATCATGAAAAACATATTGCCATCCTTCCGTCCTTATCAGGCACGGGTTTAAAACATGTTCTTCTCGCATCGCTAGGAATATTCCAGTTATTGGAGGGTTTGGCAGTGGGGCAGAAAGCTTGTGAGAGGGTTCGGGCTGAAAGAGGGAGTCATTAGGCAACAGTTTTTGGGGGTATAACAAATGTGATCTGCGCTCAGCTCAGTGCAGTGATGTGGGAGAGTGATGCGCACTGTGGCAACGGCTGTTGACAGTGGATTGGCAGCCCTCAAGTCATTTGCTTTCTCCAGTCAGATGTGAAGCTGCCGAGACTCGCTGTTGAAGGGTAAAGAGAGATGGAAGCAAAACGGAGAAGAAGTTTGTTCATTTGAATGTGTCTCGTATGGTTTCTCATAGTCCTTTTCTTCATTCTCCATAGCTGTGACAGATGAAGTGACCATGCAGTTCTTCCCCCTCTGTTTCCTCAGTTTCACTTGTCACCGTTTTTGTGGGTATGTCTTCCTTCTTTCCCATGGCTTCTATCTACTATCTGTATCTTTCCATCTTCAAGGTTTCTCGTAGGCTTATACTGACACTGCTGGACTAATCAAAGACTCTTGGACTTTCCTTCCCATCTCTTCCTCCAGTCTCTCATCTTTTCCTCTTTCCAGTGTTTGCTGAAGCGATACTACCTGAACTAGTGAGTTGGCACTCCATTCCAACAGGCTAACAGGGATGGTGAGAATTCATGGACCAGCAGGTCTACAAGAAGACTGCAAAGATCTTGCATTCTTTTACAGTTTTACAGTCAGAATGGAGAAGAGTTCAGATTGTGTTTTGCTGCAGTGTGAAAGTTGAGGACAGCACAGCCAGATGATAATAAATCCCACAGAAACCACATCTCAGGCTGTAGCGCCTCTCCAATGGTCAGGAACAGTGTGGACACTGGCAGAGTGGTCAACTGATTCCCTCAGAAATGTGGCCTGTTTAAGCAGTTGCAGAGTTTTTCAAGCCATCTCTCTGACACGTTCTGCATCTTGCACTGTGCTACACTGTCATTGTTACTGAGGTTGGAATGTTTTCAGCCTTGTATGCAAAGGTGTGGACCTCAAACTTTGTTTGAAAGTATGCAAGATGAAAGATGTTGGAATAATAACACAGGGAGCATAAAACTAGCAGATTGTATGAATGTCATTTTGTGATGTATACACAGTATAGACAACTACTGTGCAGAGTTGTATGCCTAATCAAGAATCAGAATCAAGTATTGCAGAAAACAGTGTAATAAATATGGGTATTTTTTGTAGAACAGTACTAAAATACATAAGCATTGTACACTTTTAATCTAAATAAAGTTCTCTTAGTGTAACAGTTTCCTAAAGTTTACAGTGGAGTAAGAAACGGGCAATAATAAATAAGTGAAAAGTGGAATTAGATTAACACGTTACAGGCTGAATTCGAACCTGTGTTCACCACACAGACCACAGCTTAATGTGTTAGATGGTTTGAGCTGATGTTACCATACACCTGTGTTGCTGTGACACTAGCCCATCAGCAGAAATTTTATATACTATATCAGCCCAAAGTTCTAACCCAGCACCCGGTTCGACAAGTGTGTGTCACATCTCAAACATATGACTTTCATTGATGCTCCTTTTGCAGGATTTAAAAGTGATGACTGTCTCAGTTTCTGTGTGAGATCGTGTTTGCTGCAACTGTCAGATTTAGGACCTTGGCGGGGTGATGGATAAAGAGTGTGAACGAGTGTGGAGGAAGAGAAGTGACAGCCGCGGATGCGATGCTGTGGGCACAGTGTGCGTGTGAGAGTGCTTACATAGCACTGCAGCTGCAAAGTAAGCAAGAGTGTAAGAGAATTAAAGCACAGACCGGCTGCACAAATAGAATATTCTGTATATTGCAGAGAACAAGCAATGCAAACAAGATAAGCTATAGTGATGAAAAGGGCTGTATATAGCATCTGCTAGACATGGAGTGATTGAGAAAGACGCAGTGCGAGAGTCTGAGAGACTGCACAGATTGTGTACACTAACTCTCTCTCTTTCTCTCTCTCTCTTTTTCTCTCTCTCTTTTTCTGTAAGTCAAGCCTTGTGTAGCCCATCCATTATTTGAGGTTTGGATTTATACCAGTAATTTCCCTTGCAGAATTTCTCATTTAAATCTTCACCATTGTCCAAGAAACATTAAACGGAAAATCTAAACACAAAAGAGCCATTATTTCTTTTGGGTGAAGGTGATGTCTCAAGGACGTTTAATAAACTTGGTTGTTTATTGTTGTTTTTCCCTTTATCTTTTATTCCTATGATTAAAAGAAACTTTTTTTGATTAACCTTTAATGTCACGCAAAGTTGTGACCTTGTCTCTCAAAGTTTCCAGGTTTTGGAAGCTTTCCTCGGTTTTCTGTTGTCAAGGGCAATCTCAGCTTTGTGCCGACACCTGTGGTGATGGGCTGGTTTTACCTGTGAAAACATTTTGTACTAAGAACAAATCAGACAGGACATGCACCCCTGGCTATTGGCTTTTAATCCTTTGGCCTCCTTTCTCTCTTTCTTTCTCTCTTGCTCTCTCTGTCTCTCTCTCTGTTGCTAGCGATGATATCTGATGTGTTTTAGAAAGTAACCGATTTACCTCAGGTACAGAACTGGACTATGGGATTGTAATTCCAGCCACAGACCACATTATGGTTTTTTGTTGTATGTAAAGTTAATTTATTATTCCCACTTTAGCAGATTACAGTGAATTGCACAGTTTAATGTAATTCTTTTTTGAAGTACCATATTATTATTATTATTATTATTTAGGAGTTGTATTGTTAAATATGTAATGTGCATTACTTTGCTGTTTATTTAGTAGTATTTAGTAGCAGATGAATGTAAACAATGTTGGCAATTTTAAGCCTTTGTAGGCCTTGGCAGTGAATGCGATTTTAATTTCAATATTTAATGCAGAAATTATGCAGGTACTGTGTTTTTTTTAAATATGTTAAAATGCTTTTTTTATTAATACATTAGTGAAATGTTTTTTGTAAAGTAATGTTTTCCAAGATACTATGTTAGTGGGGTGGAAAATTTTCTTTTGGGGTCCGTTTATAGTTGTTCAGGTAAAAGAATGATTTCTTTGACTTTTCTTTTGCCTGATTTTTGTTTGGCAGAAGAACAATCTTGAAATTTCTGATACACAGCTCACGAGAACATTTCTCTCTCTTCCTTTCAGAGTCGTACCTCAAACCCGCAGATTTGTGTTTTGTTTTTTTGTCGCCACTAAACTGTAATTAATGGCAATTTGCTTTTCAGTTCCTCTCGCAATTAAATCCATAACTCTTCAAGCCAGAATGTCAAAAAAGAGGAACACAAAATGAAATTAATTATTTGCTTATTGCTGCATACAATGAGCTTTTAAGTCAGTGCAGGACATGATGTGTACACTGTTAAAAAACGATGAGCTTCCACGTCGCGTCAGACTTCAAAGAAAACATAATCGTGCTGAATAGCTTTGCTAATGTAGCTATATGGGGGGGATCTTATTTGTCACACGGTTAAATGCTGTTCTTTGTGCAGCTGACAGTTGTTTTTATAGAACGCTAAGTTGCTTGGTTTGCAGCGATGTCTAATTTCTTCGCTGACGTTCTTTGAGGGTTTGGTTAGGAGCTGCCGGTTCCGGGGAGCGTGAGTGGTTGATGTCAGAAAAGATCTTGTTTTCATTCCTCACACACTTAAAGAATGAACTGAGGATGTGCTGAAGGGTTCAGATAAGTGCTGCTTCATCTCTGTTATAAACGCCTTTTCTTTGCAGGGCTGAAAAACATGAGAGATATGAAGAGGGATGTAAAGTGAGACAGCATGAATAAAGAAGCAGGGGCGAGCGAGGAAGAGGAGCAGGTGTGGGCGATAGCAGCATTAAATATGAGGGGAACAGAGCAAGCAGAGGTGAGATAGGTGAGGAGAATGGGGTTGGTGATGGCCAAAGATGAAATGCTGAAAGACTTCCATGCTCAGTTAAAAACTCTGGATAATGAGCAGACCAGGCCATGCCAGAGGTTAAGGAAAGTCCAACCTAGCAGGTGATCTCTTCTCCTGATCATTAAATCAAACTAACAGCCACTGATGTCACGAGATATTATTTGATGGAGCACACACACCATCTCCCAAGCTAAAGGGGAACATTTTAGAACGTTGGCTAATGTTCCTTCAAAGTTTTTTTTTTTTAAGTTATCAAATGTTCTTGTGGTAATTTTAGCAAAGCTTGTATATGTACATATAAGTAACTAGTGGAATGGTTAAAAAACATTACAGAAAAAATGTTTAAATAACATTTTTATAATCAAGCAATACTGTTAATACATTAGCATTTAAAAAATGGTTGTTTTAAATGTTCAAAATTACTTTTTTAAGTTTTAATTGTTACTTAACAGAAAAACTTTGGGGAAACATTTTAGCAACCCAAATATGGGTAGCAGCGTCACTTCCTGTGTTTTAATGGTGATGGACAGTGACACAGTAAAGGTTCGAGTGGGGGTTGGTCTAAAGGACGGAGGTTAAAGGGTATAAAGGTTTTGGCTGAGCACTGAAGGTAAAATACAATTAAAACTAAGCAGGGAGTCAAGGGGAGTGACCTAGGTGAGAGTACAGTGTGTGTGTGAACCCTCCGTCACCGAGATGGCATACCAAATCATCTCACCCTGGGAGAGAGAGGGAGGGAGAGCCTGAGAGCGTGGTTGCCACGGGGCTGAGTGACAGAAATTAATAATTAGTGACAATGATTGACAGCGCACTCTCCATCTGTGGCCCGCCGTCGCCTCCGAGCGTTTGCCTCCGCCGGCGACCGCGGGCACAATGAGCTCCAGCGGGATTCTGAGAGGCACCGATGATTGACAACTGCCTCCTGGAGAGATGGGGACAGCCAGTGTGCAGGGGTGACGTGGAGGAGGGGAGGCGTGCAGAAATGTTTAGGGAGGAAAGTAGACAGTTTGGTCACGACGGAAGTGGAGAAAGTTACCCCAGCGCCAGTCCGACTCGACCCACCTCCCGGCCCTATAAACAACACATGGCCTTTATGTAAAGCACTCGCTCGTCCTCCAGGGAGGAGAGACAGCGACAGGAGATGGGAAGGGAGATGGAGAGAGGTTTGTGGAATAGGGATGGTCATTGATAATTAGCCAGCTGTGTGATTCTGCGTCCTCTCTTTTGATGGATTGTCTCTTATAGAGCTCTCTTCATTCTGTCTCATTATCAGCTATTATTGTGCAATTATTTAGCCTCCAGCTTCTTTCTAATCTCAGTAATTGTACAAAGCGAGGGAGAGTAAAACAAGCTTTCATTACAGACACCGTTTCTTATTCATATGAAGATGATGTAGTTCAGATAGAAGCATGGAATATCTATCTATCTATCTATCTATCTATCTATCTATCTATCATCTATCATCTATCATCTATCATCTATCTATCTATCACTTCTTTCTTTCTTTCTTTGCTTTTATACAGAAAATCTATAATTAATATATTTTTAGTGAGCAGCGAGAGCCTGGTATAGTTTTAAACTATAAATATGTTAAATATAGTAAATGTTTTTAAATTAAAATATATTAAATGTTTTTAAGTTCATAAGCCATATATGTGGAACATAACATCAAGTTCTGTTAAATCCATTAGTGCCACACAACAGTGGTTTGCTGCTACAAATACACCATTTGTAATGCGCTTTTCAGTATGTAACATTCTGCTATAAATGAACTTGTCTTTCGGAGAACATTTGTGGTTCCAGGTTCACATTTTGCCCCCGAATGTCAGATTTA
>JBAJNP010008209.1:0-20748 GCA_036877545.1 Yasuhikotakia modesta | reverse complement strand
ATATTAGTATTTTGCAGAAAACGATCACGCCGGATGCCAAAACCTGCCAAGTTGCGAACACTGATTGGCAGCAGGGGTGACAAAGGACACGTTACGGTTTGGAAATATTTCTGCCGCTGTTTGACACTCATTAATTAATTACAAACCAGAATCGGGGACAAGAGGATGGAGGTGGGGCGATGTGTAAACGGTGCTTTTAAAGAGACAGGCCTGTCGAAAGTTTGCTGACTCGCTGAGCTGCGCCACTTGCACTGTTATCACCCCGCCATTAAGTTTTTAATCGGACTTCATTTCTGCTAATTAGTGATTGTAGGACTGACAGGCTTGGTCATGTCCATCCGTCTGTGTCAGGAAAACTATTACCCCGCACCCTCAGTTGCGTTCATTACTTTTGTCTTTTGGAGTCCTTCAAAAGTGCTTATTATTATTTGAGTCCAACTGATGGAAAGTGTGCTGTCAGCAGACCACGGCACGGAGAGCAGGCCAGGAACACAAAAAGGACAGTTGGAGGTACATTACAAAACCATGTGCTGTGGAGACCACCGCTAACTGCTCACGGGGTGGCTGAGCGCTTTAGATGCCTGGTTACCATGACGATCAGGAAGGATTACCGCCTCCTGCGGAAAGGCTTACAATATAATGATGATGTCATTTGGAATTTGTCATTGTACGGTAGGGTAAATAACACGGTACTTTGGTAAATACCACGGTACTGAATGATTGCATTGATTATTCAGTCGTATGCTGAGGCATTTTGTATTGTACCTTAAATAATATTGTGGTATTTTTGTGTAAACTAGCCTTCTGTATTTTTTAGACGTGAAAATAAATCCCAGGTATTCCGGATAGGAACTGCACGAGAAGCGAGACTTAAACTGGACAAAAGCGTTACATCAATCGGTGCCTGAGAAAAGATCTTTGATTTCACAGAAAAGCAGGTTTTTAAAATTGGCACCTTCGTGGCATTGAAATGAGGGAAACTTACTTGTGTCATTTCTCAAGATTTCATCTTTGTTTTGCTAACCAGTTCTTAACTTGCACTTTTGTTGAACTTCAAAAACAGGAGCAACAACAGGCCGTATATTTGCTAAATCCCTGGGACTTTTGGAGAAATGACTAAAATCTCTTGAAATTGCAAACAGGGATTTGTGTTTTTTTGTTGATGCAAATGGCCGTGAGAGATTAACCTCCTCGCTAAGCATGTATGCTAAGATGTATGGACATGCTTTTAAATGAAGCACATGGTTTTAAAAGAACAGCTTATTTCAGAGTTACCCCTGCGTTAGTGTTAGCGGTAGGCTGTAATGTTTTTATGTGTGTAAATTATGCCTGATACGTCTACATAGGATAAAAGTTTCATAATTTGGCCATTTTCTTATTTGGTATTATGAGTAGCAGAGTTTAAAGAGACTTTTAGCAGTTGTCTTTAAGCGTAGCCGGTCACATCCTTGAAAACTCTCGCCCTCTTCCCCTGGTCTCATGCATTTGGGTCTGACGTCTGCAAAGACTGTGTTAATAACTTTGCTCTCATCTAGGGAAAAGGCAGGAGACCCAGGAACTGTCTTCCCTTTAATGTGCTGGCTTTTCTTCAATCATTTAATTAAGAAAAGGAGCGATTATTCAGCCTGGAGTCAGCTGCTCGCGCCTTCCAGCGCCTCGTTCATCTCTGATTAAACTTGTAGCGTTCGGTAACTGTACTTGCTGCTTTTTCTGGGGCATAAGAAACAGGAGGAGATTGTGACATGTAAAAAAAGAGAACCCGGGGTCTTTGAGCGAGCTGCAGTGTGAGACTTGTGCTCCCTTTGGTTTGATAAAGGCTGTTATCTCTCCTTAGTTTTAACTTGGGTTATACGGCCCAAAAAAGAGATAACTTGGTGTGATGGTTTTGGTATGTGTCTTAGACCTTTACTGAGGGGTTTTGGGGGGGCGACCCACCTAATTAAGACCAGAGCCCCCCCAAGGTATTCACGAGAGAAAGGATTTTCAGAGAAAAGTTTGATATACTAACCTCTTACGTAAGCTAACGGCATACTTTTAATTTTCGCTAAATGGATGTTTACAATAGAAGATTGATGCAGTAACCACAGTAACAGTAAGCGGTTTCCTTTGCGATCATTGTTTGGCTGTCATTGTTAATGGCTTTATCATAGATCTACATATCAGCGGGTGCTGTTATGTTATGTAAGATATAACAGACATTTGTGTTGAGCACAAAATATGTCATGCAGTTATTGTTGTTCATGGTGCATGTGCATCGATGTTCCCAGTACTCGACTATTCTGGTCTTTGAAACATAATAAAATGTGGCGATGCATCATTAACAGAGCAGAACACAAATATACCCTGCTGAAAGAAATATGGGGTTGCGTTTCCAGCCCGACACGGTTACCAGCGGAGGTGCTATAATTTGAGTCAAGTTCCTTAGCCAAATGTGACAGAGGTTGTAAACATAGAGCCTGCGAGTGGCGTTCCACCGGGAGACAAAGCAGGGGTTAGAGTGCCTCATTCCTGTTCCCTCTGCTGTAGGGTGGAAATGGTTAACATATCACCGTAATTGGCACCCGCAGCTGCTTGTCCTCTCCACAAACGGGAGGGGATGATTTTTCCCCCGGCTTCTCTCTCTCTCCCTCTCTCTCTGCAGCCTCTGCTTTGTGTGACAGCTGCCTAATTGGGCATTCTTCCCTCGTAGCGAGGCTGCCTCCTCCGGCCTCAACTGCTGACGAATGGCAGCGGATTACAGATGAGGACACTGTGACCCGTTCGACCTTCCCGCAGCAGGGGGAGCAGAGGGAGGGGCCTGACGGGCTCAGAGCCTCAGGTCACTGGAGGATGAGGTCGTGAGAAGGTGGGGGATCTGCCAGGTGGCCAATGACAGAGTGTCACATGACAGTGGCTTGATGTCAACGTGTCAAGGGTAGACTAGCGACACCGCATCCTCAACAACATAAAACAGCATAGCCGTTGCGTTGATCCTCGGCTCTTTTAAATTGTGTGAAAGCTGTCGAGAACGTCAAACGAGAGGCTGTCATGTCCCGTGTTCTCTCGCTCTCATTTACATGTCATATTTCTTCTGCTGGCTCATAATGAGGCTCATTATGGATATAATGGTGTCCTGGGTGAGGTATATAATTATATACAGCAGACATGGCATTTGCTGTTTTCTGTCTGATGCCGTTGTGTCTGATGTGTGCGTTTCTTCTGTTCAGGTTCAGCTGATGTCATGAGTTCTGACTGTCTGGTTAATGACCAATTGGAGATGAGGGGCGGGATTAAGAGACCTGTTTAAAGAGTGGAAATTCTACACAATAAACCACATAATTAGGGATGGACAGTATATTGGTAACCAGGCCAAAATTAAACAATATATATTATTATATTTAAAGAAAAATAATCTATCCATCTCTCTCTCTATCTATCTATTACTGCTGTAATGTTTTTAACTAGTAATCAGTTGAATTGTTTACTCATTACTGTTATGGGTATTTTTTATTTAATGAATGAAGCACAGGTAAAACACATTTGTCAACGTACAAGTATGTAAACGTTCTAAAACAACAGCTGGGAGTTAAAGGCACTTGGCTAATGACTGTATGTTTCTTAATGTCAGCACCTTAAAATTTCACGGCATATGTGCAGCAAACTAATGATCCAGGCCAGCCCTTTTCTCTCCAGATCATTGGCTGCACACACCGGCTAGCCGTTGCTTAGATTTTCCACTCTGTTAATAAAGAGAGGAGGGAAAAAACAGGAATTCTATCGCTGCTGTACGGCCCTGTCTGCTGATGCATCTCAGCTTTGCTTTGCTGTCTTAGCCGGGTGTAGTCGCTCAGCCACGAACGCTCTCTGCTCCAATTCACACACACACACACACTCTAACTATAAAAGCAAGTGTGTGTCAGCCTAGCACGGGCTGTCGGAGGGCTGTGCCTCGTTCTTGTCACGCTGCCAGCATGCAATATCACTCAGCTGAGTTAGAAAGACGTCGCTGTAAAATATGATGAATTATCCCTATTCGGCAGAGAGTGGGCCTGTCTGTGGGCGTGTGGCTCTCTGTGTGTACGTGAGAGTACGTGAGCTGGTATAAAGAGGCTACGCTTGAGCGTGTGTGTGTCTGTTTCGTGTGACAAAGAGCTAGCGGTGCGGTTGCGGCGCACACATGAGAGCGTACGAGAGGGGGTGAGTGTGTGGGCGGGAAAAAGCGAGTGAGAGAGACCAGCCACAGGGTTACTGCACGTTTAATGGCGACCTTGTTGCTTGCGCACTTAGCCGCTTTCAGTGGCGAGTTGCTCCGAGCGAAGCTCTAATCCTGCATCCTGGTGCTCACACACTTGATTAGTGGCCTTGGTTATCTGCCTAGAGGACAAGTCACCGCTCTTCCCTCCTTTACTGGTCAGGAATAGGGCACTGAAGGGTGTTAACCCCCAGGAGAAAAAAAAAGGGATCGAGAGACACTCAGAGACAGAGTGGAAGAGAGCGAGAGAGAGCGAGGGGGCAGGATGCTGTTGAAGTGTATTAGTATTCAGTCAGAGCCTTACAGCCTGCAGAGCAAATTGATTACTACATTGTACCTGTTCTTGGTGTCAGAGCTTCGTAAGAAGGTAAGACTGGATACTGTATTTCAGCATGGCGAGAAGATCTCTTTGCATAGTGTCATAATTCTTATGAGCTTTCTGTAATTGCATTTTTGGTTGTTGCTTTTTAAGTGACGTTTTAGCTGATGGACTTTAAAATGCAGTCATTTAAAACTTACTGTAAAGTCTTATAATAAAAAGCTTGGAGAACTGAACAGTGCTTTAAAAAAAGTTGTAAATCGTGTACATTAAGTTGCTTAATTAAAGTGGTTTAATTTTACATGGTGTCAGTGGTCTTGTGGGGAACGTACTGAGATCACATGACCAGCAGAATGAGTCCCTCTGTATCAATGATGTAGAAAGTTTTTAGCACAAGCCTTTGATGAGCAAAATCAATCATGATGCTAAATCACAAAGACAAACATGAATTATTAATCACCATATGAAACTTTAAAGAAAGTTTATATAGCGGTAAAATATTCTAACCCTGTGAGTCTCCTTTTAAGTGTTATAGTTGTGTGACCAAAGACCTCACGGAGACAGACGTTGACTGAGACGCACAGATCTGTAGTGTGTTACCCTGCGTTGGCAGTTACTTGAAATGACATCACATCCTGGAAAAAGTGGAAGCTGTTTGTTTTAAATGAGGACATTGCTTGGCTATCACTGAAGACACTAGCAGATGATGTGAGGGTCGTGACGCACACATTGACCCTTCATTCGACCTCTGAGGCACCCGCCTAGGACCTCTATGATAAAACGAACTTCTTGGTTCCCCACATTTAGACATTGGCATGACTTGCAGACCACTGATATGTTGCACCGCATCTCCACCATGTGACGACTTCTGTTTATTTTGAAGTCGTCATGTGCACTTGTATTTAACATGGTTTGCCAAAGTACAGTTGCTCTTTGCAATACTGGCAATAAATGTGCTGTACTTGGGCAGTGTTGTTTACGTAGTGACTGGCATAAATGATTTTTCTGATAAACATGATCTGTGGAGTCAGGACAGAGGGCAGCTGAGGTTTAAAGAGTCAAGGGCTTTCGCTGTAATGCCAATCAGTTTTTCTATCTAAAATTTGGGTCACAGTTTTGGCTTTTAGCAGGCGAATGGATCAGAGTTCACAGGGCCTGAGTTGAGAACCAAAATGTTGAATTTAAAGAAACAGGTCATCTAAAACAAAAGAAAGAAAATGTTGTCATTTATGCTTCTTCAATTCACCTCAAATCCTTTGAAGTCATAAAATATTGGTCTGCTGTACGGGTGTGGACCGATTTCCAAGCTGACATTCCCAAAGTAATTTTCGAACCCGGAAACTGGGCCATTTACTACAGTCAATTAAGTGTACAAATATTTTGTTTGTTCCCTTTTCCTGGTCGTGAGCAGTAATTACATTTTTCCTTGGCAGGCTTTAGTGCACTCAGTATTACTTCAGTATGTCATTTGTTTTTTGAAAGAGAACTGCTGACTGCAGACAAAGATACATGTTATTCCGTAGTTAAAGACGAACCCTCCCTGTCTTCTCCTGTTAACATTATGCTGCCATCATAAATCTACAAGCCTAAGGTCAGGACCGTTACTTGTGGCAGCGCTCTGAAATTATGTTTTTAGTCTTGTGACGGTAGACGCAACGATCGCTGTGTATTTCTGTCCGCCTGGAAAGAGGTTTTGTTAGCGTTCTTAGAACGTGCTAGCATCTATCTGTGCTTGTTCATGTGAAAGGGCAGCTCATCATAATGTAGGTCAATCTCATGCTTTTACCAGGACTCAGAGGTTCTGCTTGGCAAAGTCCTAACTAAGGGGTGTGCCCCAGCTGGAAAACGTCAATGCGTGTTGCCCATAACGCTACTTTGGAAGTAGGTCACAGTGACCTAGATATGTGGTACGTGGCCCTGATCGCCCGAGTCACCCAACGCTATCTTTGGAATGTGTTGTTGGTACATGTTTGTTTGCCATTGTGAGTGACTATAGGATAACAACAACATGGCAGCGATTGTATCTAAGCGTAGCAAAACAACTAGCGGACAGGAAACGGTCTTGGAACACTGGCTAACATTTTCTAAAAAAATATATTTTTGCAATGTTAGTAGAATGCTTTTTAAACATTGAATATGTCATATAGTAAAAACATTATTTTTTTAGTTTTAAAACATTACAGAAAAAAACAACATACATTTTTGTAACTATGAAAACGTTTGGAAACGTCCTTTTAACCTGAAATTGTTCACTGTTTCCAAGGTTCCTTTTAATGCCGCGAGCACATCAGCAACCTGCCAGCTGCCGTGTTTGAACGTACATTGCAAGGGCAGGTTTGTCGCTTTTTATTAAGACCTAATGCTTTGTATGGACGCCAGCTGTTGAATCAACTCAAATGGCCTCTGCAGACTGAGTTTGACCTTGACTTCAAACAGGCCATGCAGCAAGGTTTGATCCTTTTGCCTCATCATGCATTTTAAATAGCCTAAATGGATTACAGTTTCTGGACTGTGGATGTAATTTATGATCTGGTATTTTTTTGGTGGGGTCAATTAATCTTCTACCTCACAGTCCAGAAATGAAGGATCCGCTCCAGATATCAAAGTCTCTCCATTTATATGAGGCCGATGCTTTTTATTCCTGTCACTCGTTCTACAGTGTCTTCGTTCTGCGTTGATGGTGATAATCTTGCGACGACAGTATCTCCAGCAGAGCAAACAGCCTCATATAAGCAGAAGAGTCTGTAATCTCTAACACACAAGCTCGCTGCTCTGATATTGGCTGTTTCTCATTTTTGCAAAGATTTGATAAAAAAGTTGTTACTACTTTTATCTGTTGGAAATAAACAGAAAATGTTTTTCAAGTATTATTGTCTTTAAAAATATCCTTCAGACGAGACGCACTCAATCTTCTACATGAGTAACTGAGTTTTGCGTTTCGTACTTATGTTTGGATGTTTTTATTGGAAAATAAGACAAAAACGAACCTTGATTTTTGTTTTTTTGTGAGCGCATCGTGTTTCACATTAGCTACCTGATATGTTCTTGGAAACAAGGTATATGTGGTAATGCAATTGCTAATTTGTTTAACAGGTTGCAGGAGTGTCAGTATTGTGTTTCCTCTTTTCATTGGATTAGTCCAATAAGCTACAGTGGCTATTGGCAGAAGTATATAGGATGAAGTTGTTGTTGTCGTTTGCCCAAATCAATTACCTTCCCCCACTTTTTGATGCATTAGATTCGATGCTTCGTCAGGGATAGATTAAACTTCAGTTTGAACAAATCGTCTTTTATTTACCTCCTAAGCAAATCTCAGATAATGCGTTCCATAACATTCCATTGGCAATATTATTTTGTATACTACGCTATACAGTATTGATAACATTGAGAAAACTTTTTGAGTTTGTTAGCCAACGTTCTGGAAACATTCTTCGTTTGCTTTGACTTGCATTGATCTTGATAAGGTCATTCTGTTGCGTCCACCCACTGTCAGTCCCAGCAGAGCACGGGTGCCAATTATCAGCAGAACAAATCAAGCGTGGACACTGACCTTCACTTTGACCACAGAGCACAGACAAGGTCAGCCATGTGTGTAGTCTGTTATTAAGTACTTGCAGTTCTCTCCTAAATGATCCATAATTTTCCTGACATTACAGTGACACTGGAAAACGTTTGTGCTACTGTACTGAGATGCTTATGTGTGACTTTTACTGTGCCTCAGTGAGGAGAAGATATATGTGCGGGGACAGAGCTTAGCAGGCTGACGTATCCGCGATAATACGTGCTATTCTGCAGGGCCAATGGCGCTGGGTGATCCGGAGGTGAGATCATGAATTTTCAGATAATGTTATGGAAGCAACAGTGGTAACATGGGAGGACCAAGAGTCCAGCATGTGGGTGATCTGTCCCAAATGGCTGACACAGACTGCAGAGAAAGAGAGAGAGACAGAGAGAGAGAGACAGAGAGCAAGCAGGTGTCTAATCTCAGAAAACAATAGCTATTTTTTAAACGTAAATAAAACATTGACCTGTGCCTTTCAAAGCAGCCAGCAACATGTTTGCTCCAGTTCAAAATATTGGCCATACAATGAAGGAATGTTTTGTTGTTGTCGTTTATATACTTATTTATCGTTTTTAAAAAATATGCTTACCCAGCAATGCATTTATGAGGCCTCAACATAAAATCACATTTATCAAATACTAGAATTGAATCAGTTAATTTAGATGGATGTCCAATCTTTGCAATAATAAGTGGTCATTTTAAAACCCTGTTTGCCATCTTTGGTTGTCTGAAAGGGAACTGAGCTCTGAACTGGCAGTTCTGTGGGTTTAAAGTGCAGGTTTTCTTGGCAAGTTTTCTGCTAAAACATTTAATCCTCCTCAGGATACTGTGTCTTGTTATTTTATCCTCATATCTGCCAAATCAATCAAGCGGTTTTCAAAGTTCTGTGTAATCAGTTCTAATGAGATTGTACAGGCAAATTCCTTCTACAGTCTAAAGAGAAAAAACTATTATATAGAAAACCTCACAACCTGTGGCTTGAGTTTCTGTGATTGGACAAAATGAGACGTAATCGAATCTCTTTCAGTGTACAAGATCAATTTTTGGTCATGACCTGTTTGCATGTTAAATGAAGACTGTCAGAACATGTGCATGCAAGTTGTTTTTGGTGTGGGCTTGTGAAAACATTGTTTTGTCAGAACTGGCCTAAATGTCAAATGAGTAGCTCTATTTAGTGCTGTCAAAACATTGACTGTATGGTTAGATCTTTAAAAAAAACTCTAAAAGCAGGAATTAAATATTCTCTTGTTACACAAACAGTATAAGTTAAAGTGGTTGTGTTTGCATGTTACAGTATAGTTTGTATTGTATATAAATGTATTTTAATTCAACATTTCTTTCTTTTCTGCAGGACTACCTGAGCCTGTGGGCTGAACTACTGGATATGAGCAGTGACTTAACTCACAGTGCTGGAGCTCTGCGGTGCACGTTCTGTCTATGGAATCCCATTTGGCTGACTGAAAAACCACTCTGTACATTTCTTAACAGTGGCAAGAATGATTATAAACTACAGATTTGCTTAGCTGTTGCCTCCTGAATGGGGGATGGCTTGTGAATATATATTAGGCCTTTTCTTTACCTAAAAGCAAAGTTTGGAAGTTTAAAACTGTGAAGTCTTTTGGCAGGAATTAGGAGAAGAGTTTTCCCCTCTATTGTGGTGGCCAACCATACAAGGGACTATAGTGTTGAACATGACTCATGGGGAAGAGCCTGGCCCTGAAACGCACCAGGATTCTGCTGTATTAACATATCTGGAAGGCTTACTCATGCATCAGGTAGCAGGAGGACAGGGTGCCGCAGCAACACAGAGTGGCAGCCAGGAGCAAAGGAATAAGGAGGGAAGAGGACATGCACAGTCTAATCATGGCACTCAACAGGAACAGAACCGGACAAATTCCCACTGTGTAGCCTCGCAGCACCTCAGAAAGGCTCGTCTGCTTAGTTCGGAGGCCTGGACAGACAGTGAGAGTCAAAGGAGGTCAGCACCTCCCGCTGCACTCAACGGGCAAAATGAAGACCATCACAGTGGTCAAAATGGTTCTTCTCAGGATAAAGGGGAGAGCACACTGCTTGCCAGTTTGCTTCAGTCCTTCAGTTCACGACTTCAAAACGTGACCCTGCCACAGCAGATTATCCAAGGCTTGAGGCCACAAGACACCTCCTGTCAGACAAGCAAACCTCCACAAGAGGAGAGGGCAGAGGGCCCCTGCCCTAGACCTGCCTCAAGTCACCTCAAAGGGTTAGTGAGCAAGAACAAAATGAATCATAACATCAGTGTGCCTTATCAACGTAGACGGTCTAGCAGAGAAAGTTTTTCAGAATCTCCTAAAGCGCTGCAGAGTAGTACACCTTCCCCATCCCCAGAATCTCTTTCTTGCACCGAACGCCTAAAAGCTGTGGCAAACCTGGTCAATATCAGGTCAAGTCCTGCTCCATCACCCAAGCCAAGTGTGGCCTGCAGTCAACTGGCTCTTCTGCTCTCTAGTGATGCTCACCTGCAACAGTACTCACGAGAGCATGCCCTAAAAGCCCAACTCTCTGCACGATTAGCCAGCGAAAGACTTTCAGCCATGGCCACGCAACAAATTCAAGATAAGAAACAACCTACCACCTCAGGCCAGGCTCATGGACTAAGCCTCTTACACACTCAGAATGGAATACCTACACAAATGTCAACAAACTCCAGCAGACAGAGTCCAAGCCTAACTTCAGGGCAAACACGGGCAGAGGGCTGCATGCGGACAGGTCATCGCTTTAGAGAGCGTCGACCTTTTGAGAAACAGGGCAGACCGTCACAGAACTGCAGCAGTCTGCTTCTTCAACTTCTCAACAGTCACAACACATCGCAACGAATTAATGGGCAGGGTCATTTGAAGGATGACCTCAGCACCTTTGGAACTCGTAGCTCTCCTCTTTTTTCAGACAGCGAACACTCTAACCCTGACAGCAATCTCACAAAAGACAGCAGCGATGCTGAGAGCACTTATTCCAGTTGCTCTCCTATTGACCTCTCTCTGAAGACAAGAACACATGTACAAACACCTGTATCTACGTCCTCCTCTCCTGCACTGGAAAGGGTTCCAGAGCCTTTGTTAAACAGGTGGAGACCTGACAGTTTACCTGGCAAAGTTACCATGGATACCAGAGAGGTGGATGTCTGTTCAGAAATAAAACCTCATCATAAGGTCACTCTATTACAGTTGCTGTTGGATCACAAAAATAACGAAAGAGTTAACAAAAGTCAGGATAATCCAGATTTACTCAGAACTGTGATCCCTAATTTCACTAGTGCATCAACAAGTAGCCAAAGTGTTTTCAGCACAGCTAGGTGTAAGGATACAAGTGAACTTAACTCACACTGTGGATTGAATTGTAGAAGCCCCAAGCTTTTGCCAACTTTTGCCCAAAGCAGAGACTCTAACAGCAGTACATCTCCATACACCATTTATGGGTCTCCTCATTCACAGTCTGTCCCCTTGGATCTCTGTAAATCTAAACAACCTGTAAGTGATGTAAGAGTTAAAGAGCCTGCTTTCAGTGCTAGTAAATTGTTACAGAATTTAGCTCAGTGTGGAAAAAATCCAACCATTTCTCCTCCAGTAAAGGCACCTTTACCCCCTATCAAACTCATGTCTCAAGAACTGAAAGTTAACCATCCTACAACTTTACTGGAGCGACTCACAGCACCAATTCAGAGAAATGACAACCCATTGTGGGACGAAGCCAAGACTTCAACTGTGCCCGAGGCAACTCAACATGTCTCAGAGATTGAGAATCTGCTTGAGAGACGTACAGTTCTACAGCTTCTTTTGGGAAATGCTTCTCAGAAAGAAAAGTCAGGCAGTAAACGAAAAAGAGACCATGTTAGGAACAATTCTGTGGACAAACAGACAAATCAGGCCATAGGCCAAAGTACTGCTAATGGACCTTCTCTAGACATTTCAATCAAAACTGAGCCTGTAGAAGAGGGTCAAATGTATGACTATAACAAAATGTTAAAGCAGTGCCAGAATTCAGTAGTAGAGCCTAGAAAAAGCACCAGTTGTCTATCTCATGGAAACATTAAGCAGGAACCACTATCCCCAGAGGCTCCGCCCACAGATGGTCTTCTGTGCCATCTCCTAAAAAAACGGCCCAACAAAACCTTTCAGCCAAACAAGGTAGAAGACCTAAACAAACGTTGTATCAAAGAAGAATCTGTGGAAATCCAGGGACCAACAATCCCAAAGAAGAGAAAATTTTCAAAAGAATTTGAAGACCACGATTCATCAAGTCAGCAAGGTGGGGACTCTGAATGTTCTGATAGCAAAAATGACAACAGTGGTCGTTCTACTGCTGGAGAACGAGAGACCAGGGACCCATCCAGTCCCCCTGAGGCAGACAGTCCACCATCTAGGTTTCCACCATACGAGTGTAATGAGAACCGAGGTTTCAATGTTCTAAAGCAGCTGCTGCTTTCTGACAACTGCTTAAAGGAACTGTCTCAGCCAAGGGGTACATTCAGTCCACCATCACATCCTGTGCTGAACGGAAATACACTCAAGCAGCCTTGTAATGATGGTGAGTTTCAAAACCTTCACCAAAGCCTGAGCCCGAGCAATGTGATGTCTAAGAGAGCAAGCAGCCACCGACCTGAATCTCCACATGTTGCCCAGCAGGAACGTTCAAGGTCAAAAATTGATTACACCACAGTAAGGGATTTGAAGGGCCCTGCAAGGATGGTTAATGGAGACAATCCAACACAAAAGTATGAAGCAGACTCGCCTCGATTCACCAAGACTAACCCTATTTTGTACTATATGCTCCAGAGGAGTAACGCACATCTGATTAAGGAGGGGACAGAGCTGGAGACGGGCACAGGGCAGGTGCAGACAAAGGTCAAAAATGGCTCCCCAGGTGATACTGAGGCCTTTGAACTTTGAAACCTTCCAGAATTACAATAAAAAACTTGTATGTTGTGAGTGACGCACCACGGCTAAACGGGTCATCGAAGAAATGCTAGTTTTGGGACTGTGAACCAGCAGCTGTGATTGGACTAGAAATGTGCTTATTTTTATCCATGATTGCTACTTTGTGTTTCAATTTAATTACCTTTTATTAAGTTCAGAAAAGATCATAAAACCAAAGTTCATTTGAATATTTTTAAGCACTGCTCTCTTGGCTGTTTTCCTTCTCAAGTTTTACCTGACAAAGGAAATATAAGTTTTCTGTGAAAGGTGTGTGACAGATTTGCCCTTGTGTATTTGTAACGGTATCAGTAGCCACTCAGTTTCCACGCATGGGTTCCACGTTGATACATATGATGTGTTATCAGATGTGCCTCAGCATATGTGAGTAAATATTCTTTCATTTACAAAGCTGACGTGGAGAAAGAACCGCACATTGTTACTTTAACTGTGTGAGGAAGGTTTTAAATGTCACTGTATTTATACAAACATTCACAAAGCGAATCTGTTGGCTTTTATAAAGAAGTGGTTTGGGCTCTCGTCAAGTAAATATAAAAGATATTTGAATAATAAAGTATGAATCCATCGTTATTAAAACATGCTAACTTGATATCTGTATGGTATGTGCAGTGAGTATTTCTCTTTAATTAATCTTTATCTCTCTTTCCCATTGAAGGCGATGTTGTGATGTGCTTTTTTTCCTGTCCTCTGCTTCTCAGCATTTACCCGTTTCAAGACAGCGATTGCTTTTTACAATACACTAGAACAGTATGTCGAATGAATATCGTAAAAAAAGTTATTACAAATGACTGCTTTTTGCTCATCTGTTTTGTACTCGTGTATTTATGAACAGGTCTTGGTATTAGCATGTGTCATAAGATGTTTGTTCTATTATGCAAGCGATTGTTGCATTGACTTGAGACAAATCAACCAATCACGGCTTTCCATTAAGACTGTCTGTTATTTTAATGAACACGATGATGTAATGAGGGGAGTGTTGTTCTGCAAGACCGTCCCACAGACATGTTTGCTAAAAGTCTTACGTTTGACATGTTAATTTTCATCAATCTTAAAGACTCGTTACAAACTATATTTATGTACATAGCATAATGTTTATGAAAGACAGCTATTTTGTATGAATGAAAAGCGTTTTAGTTTTGAAATTTCTTAAAGAGACTTCAAAGTAGATGCCATGTGAATATGTACATACCTTACAGGATGATTTTTGTCCTTCTTTTGCATGTCTTCTGATGAAACTATGATAATCTGTTCTGCAAATATCGTGTCATGTCGGATATTTAAAAGTACACTGCTGCCTGTTGCATGCAGATGCATGAAATATTCCCATGTATTCCTGCACATGGGAAAATTCAAAGTCTTAAACATATAAATATATATATATATTTTGTCATGGAGCCCAAAACATAAAATGTGATCTGTATGTTTGTCATGAGAAGTAGACCACTGGGCAAAAAAGTTTGACCTTTTAAAACAAATGTGCATATGAAGATATTTTGTTTTAACTCAGTTTTATTTTTTACAAGAACCAAACAGGTAAACAATCATGTTCTGTGCTGTACGCGGTACAACGATGGCTCACACTGAAGATCACATTTGGTTTTAAGATATTGTTTTATTCATATATTGAGTATTATTGTGTATCATTATTTCTAAAACTACGTTTCATTTGATGTTTACTTGCACAGATTTCGAATAAAGTTCAGAAATGCACAATGAGAATGAGATGCTTGTTTTTGTCTCGCTTTCAGAACCGGCAGGAAGCAGTAAAGCCGTTTTCCCTTATCCAACCGTTACACAAACGTTGTTTTCAGTTCAACTGCATTGTTCCATGTGTGGCACTTCAAATGATTTAAGTTTTCAGAACGATGTCTTAAGTACAGTACGACCTTTCCTTAACCCCTAACTGCAAACAGAAGTGAGGTGATTTTACAAGTGTCAGGAGGAAGCAAAAAGGAAGATGTGTTAGTCTGCCTTAGACGTGCAAGAAAACCTCGTCTTCGGCTGACAAAACACTGCTGACCTAATTTTTATCTGTTTATCTGAGTCATGACCTTAATTCCTGCTGGTTGCGCTGACATAGATGTGAGAGGAAGTGATGGGGTAGAGATGACCTTGTGCAACACAGGAACCGACATCTAGAAACATCAGCGCCCTGCAGAAGGTGAGGTAGAAGAAAGAGACACTGCGACAGAATGAGGCCTCAGGCCTTGTGCTCCACAAATCCAACTTCTCCAACTTCAACTTCAGCCCAAAAATTTCCACACAGATGTTTTGGTGACAGCCAGCATGAGGGTTTTAGCGCTCAAAGCTGAGAGAAGCATGTGAGCCGCGTTTGAATATGATCGTTCTTTTATGATTTCCTCCAGAACTAGGTCAAATAATATAGGCCTACACCTCCTTTTATGTGTCAACGTGAGGGGGGCTAAAATGTGAGTTGATGGGATTAACTGGAGTCGCACACAAGCTTGAATCAGAAATGCTCTTAGAGTTTGATGGTATGTTACACACACACAAATCAAATGCTCTTTTTTTGCTGCTTCAAATGTATAATAAATGACAAAAAGCATAAAAATAAACACATAAAAACGTATAAAACGCTTGTAAAAACAGCTGATACAGGGGTTAGCTGTGCCACAAATTTTTATTTTAAAACATTTTGATTTTATATTCACATTTATCTTCATAAACTATCTGATGAAAGGGTTAATATTATAATAATCCTCATTAGGTGAAATTTATTTTGTAATCTGAATTTTGGTTGAAACCTTTTTAATTCAGTGTTTAATGTTAGTGTGTAGCTGGACCACTGACACGCTTTCCACCACTGTCATTCTGAGAAAAACGTTTATTTAATCATTTCTGGGTATTTACCCAAATAAACATGGTTTTAAATACTGGTATTTCATCTACATCAGGCAGCTGCACACGCTGGAACCTTTCTGACGCTACAGTCACGTGACAAAATAACAGGGGGGGGACGCATCTCACCTCTGAACCTCTGGAAGATAATGTCAGGAGAGCGTGTAGAACAGCGGCGGTGCTGATAAAGCCTAGGAAGCGCTTTAAATTCCTGCTGAGTTTCTTTAACAGATCCTCTCCCTCGTAATTGGACAAGAGCTTGCGTGCATTTTTGATGGATCAAAGAAAGTTGCACAGTTCGCATTAATTCGCTGATGTGGAACGATACATATAAAGTGTGTCTGCTTGGCTGATGACAACTAATGACCCTTGTGCTTAAACTGGGAATTCAAAATCATACCTGTGATTTATGACCCTGAAATCCTCACACACGCAGCATCCTGGCTCACTTACTGCCAAGAAGTCAGTGTAACTCTAAGCACAGAGCTTTACAGTCCATGTCTGTGCATTTGAAACGTCTTATCGTTTGTCTCACATTAGCTATTTTTGCTTCCTGGTCGCCACAAAAAAATCCATCAATTTATCCACAATCGTGTCCTTTGATAATTTCTATCTTTTATCATGAGTCGTAGTTTGAAATTCAAAACAAGAAGTCAGTGTGTGTGAGAGATGGATCATGCATATTCCATGTTTGATCAAGCAAAATAAGTCATAAAAGCATTTCTGACCCAGTTATGCCTATGGAAATAACGTGTGTGTGTGTATGTGGGCATGTGTACACACGCATATGTATTTATTAAAAATATATATAGATATGTATATACATGCTCATATATACATGTGCTTTTTTATTAACTTTCTATTCTTATTTTATTAATTTGTTTATTAATGTCTTTTTTAAAATGAATTTATCTTATATTTTGTGAAAAGCTGCTTTGAAGCAATGTCACATTGTAAAAAGCGCTATATAGATAAAACTGAATTGAATATACATATATACGATATATATACGTTTTTTTTATATACGAAGACACATGGAACGTATATATTCTCCACACATACATACACAAAGACTGTACTGGAAAGACCTTATTCATTTTAAATGCAAGTAACCTCCATCTAAAGATTTTTTTTCCTCAATTTATCTATTCATTTCAAAGATGCTGCCTTGTACAATTCATCCGCAGTGAGTCAACGCAGCCGGATCCGATACACCCCAGCATACATTGTTCTCGCGATGGACGGAAAATAACTAACCTTGAACGTGTTGCAATGGCTTTAACTAGATGGTCTGAGGGGTTCAAAGGGCCAGAGGAGGTTAAATGAGACCTCTGAGACCGTATGCGTGCGTTAGGACAGAAAGAGGAACAGTGGGGTTTTGTTTGCAGAGCAGAAGGCCGCTTGTGTGACACTGTACTCACCTCCCTCCTCTGAGTTCCACTTTATTTGATCTGCCCAAGATTACACTTCCTTCAACTTCTCATAACCTTTAGTCTGGCAGTGAACTCTTCCCAGAGTTGATGTTTGTCGGGCTTGAACTGACAATAACCTCTTGCTTGCCTTCACTACAAAAAAAAAGAACAGAAATTAAACAAATAAGTCTGGGAGCAAGACCGAGGTCAAGTTGTGGAGCCTGACAACTATTCGTTTGCCAGAGTGACGCAGAGGGGGGTGGAAATGCCACAGCAGAGATCGGCTTTGATCTCCTGGTCTGCGGTAAAGTGGTCGTGCAGTTAGAATAAAGTACAAAAGGTCACAGATTTAAAAGCGGCGCTTCGATAAACAGTCAGCTAGGTACGGTTTTGTTAACTTAATAATCCTATCCGATGGCATGCATGTGAGCAAACTATATACAATTCTCTCATTCTTTAAACGTTACCAAAACGTTCTTGCAGTAATGCTAGTAGAATGTCTTTTTAATGCTACGTTTCATATAAAAAAACTCTTAAAAAAGTTTAAACAACATTCAAGTAACTCAGCAATAACGTTAATACAATGTCCAAAAAACTGGATGTGTAAAACATTTCAAAGGTTTTTCTTTTTTTGTTATTTATAGTTTTTGTTATTTAAATGTTTTTGTTACTTAACAGAAACGTTCTTACAGCTTAAAATTGTTAGCTGGGTCTAGATTTTGACCACAAAAGCCTGGAAAACTCACAGATTTACTTTTAAGGAGGATGAAACCAGACATAGTTTAATACAGCAACCTTTAATCGGCGTACGGCTGTTGTTTGGTGAAACACTCAGGACTCTGAGGGCAGTTTAAGGTCACAGCTGAGTGATTCTGCTTAATGTCAAGCAGGACACTGTGGGAAGACTTTTCCAGTTACTCACACACGGGAGAGTAACAAAGTCGGTATTCATCACAATAGACCTCTTCACACTACTGTCTCTAAACTACGCCAAAAAATACTCTACCACCCTCATCTAAATAACACTTTACACAGATTTACTGGAAAGTGACTCAGGCTGGGTTTTTTCTTCCTGGATATTGAATTTGACCTTATCATCACTGACCCAAGTTAGAAGTTCCTGTCTTTGCAAAAAATAACAAGCCCAGACCGTTTTAACTGCAGTCGGGCCACGATCTGCTGGCTTATCATGTAACCTGAGTCAGTTTGTTTGGCTTTACCTGTCGGTCAGAGGCAGGAAATCAAAGATACAACACATCACAATATACAATATTTATCTATGCAATATCTGGGAATAATAAATGTTTATCTACTGTACAGCACACAGCTTTAAACACAGATGAAAGCAAAACCATGTGCAATCTTTAAGTCAGATTTGTGTTTATTATAGCCCATCCTTAAAGGCTGGGAGGTTAACAGGGAATAACCTTATAAAAGCCAATAATAATCATGCAAACCACGACATTTGCGTGTTTGTGGAGATTTAGGGTCTTTGGCAGAAACGCACGGACGCACAGCGACCTCTAGTGCTGGAAAACCATCTTCAACACGATTTTATCACCTGGTTTGTTAATGTTAAACATCATCACCCTTTATAACTTGATTTACTGACAAACTTGCAGGGATTCGTAAAAAACTGACATGTTTGGTTTGTGTTTATGGACTGTTTCTATTACAACTCCAGGCGTGTTTACTGCGGTTGGTTATATATACTTGCATGTTTAATAACTTTAACATTGTAGGTGCAAGAAGGTTATTTTTGCACTTTTTTTTGCACACAAAACTACATTCTTCACAATAACTCAAAATGGGAAAGTTGTGGTTTAATGTCTTACTTACTGTCTGAACGTCCGCAGAATGTCCAATTAAGCGTAATGGAGAAGATAGGGACCGTCTTAAAAGTGTTGGGTTTGTGTCATTGTGTGAAAACTGGGAGATTATAGCCTTGTGCCAGATGTACCAGCAAATATCAGATTTGTGTTTAATGTCTTCTAATGCACTTTATTTTTCTTTCATTTAAATTAAATGCAATTTATAACAATATGAATGGCATTATACCGTCTTTTGAAAAGATCTGATCTCCTGAACATAGTTGATCTCTTCAGAAACTATATTTTAAATAATAAAAAGATTTGTTTATATAACTACTTTATCATTTGTGTTCTTTTATATATCCCTTCATAGTCAGAAATGACAGTCCATAAGCCAAAACACACCATTGGTTCTACTTGATGGTATGAATAAATCATCGATATTGATTTACCAAAAGTAATGTTTTTATATTGTTTTCTTTATATTTAATCTGAGGCAGTTGGGGAGAATCAAAGCTGAGGAATTAAACTTGGCCAAGGCTTTTTGCAACTCCAGTCATTTTGAAGTTTAGTTATGCAGGGATGTATCAGGGCTCAAAACCTCAGAGCCAAAACCTTTAAGTGTTTTCAAAAGGAAAATATCTAACCAGTAAAATTAGGAAATCAAAGACTACAAACCTCAGATGATAACACCAAAACATTTCTCTTTGGAAAGTAGAGCCATTAAAATCTCAAAACCTTTGCCAAAACGGATTTTGGCTGGAATTTTGCAAACTGTTAGGAATTAAACTCAAGAAAACACCAAGACTCACATTACATGTCAAATCAATTCAGTTTTATTCATACAGCACATATTACATATGAAAAAAAACATGGTATCATAGCAAAATTTTTTATTCAAAATAAAGTACAACTTAATCAATTAACATGACAGATGACAAGTATCATTAAAGATCTTAATAGTCTGTGATCCAGATTTTGGAGCTGGGACAGTCTCGGGTGTCGTCCTCCTCCATCTTGTCTGGATTCCAGATTTTGCCGACTACAGGTCCCTGGAGGAAAAAAAAAAGAGAGAGAGACTTGGTGTGGAGGCAGGACATCAGATCTTATGAGAAGTGTCTCCAGTTCCAGTTGACCTAGTTAATGTGGCCTAACACTCAGCCGACTCAAATTGCAGCACATCTGACAAACTTATGATGGTGAGACAACCTGAAAACTATGCATTTTGTAAATTAGACGTTTTGGAAGAGTTTAAAAGCCAACACAAACCGTTGCCTTGTGCACCGCAGATCCTTCAGCCTTGGCAGCCAGTCCTCCACCAGAGACCCTATTGCCAGAAACCCTGCAGGAGACCCCAGTAGACAGGGGTGTGGCCGGCACACACCCCCACCCTGAGGCCCCTGCAAAGGTCGGCTCCCGAGTCCCCGGTGTTGGATGGCCACCAATCTGCCTGAGCTGATGCAGGAGCACCAGGGACCTTTATCCATTAGCCCTGTGTTAAGAAAACAGATTCATGCGTTTAGAAACAGAACAGACCAAGAGTTTGATGGCATACATGGATTGTTTTGTCATGCTTACCAAAACCTA
>JBAJNP010008208.1:0-20750 GCA_036877545.1 Yasuhikotakia modesta | reverse complement strand
TATATTTATATAATGTATATGTATGTACACTTTATTCACTCTTTATTTATAATTTCTACCTTTATCTTGTTTTTCTTTCCTCCATACATCACAACCCTGACATAGTTTTAGTGGTTCATACTAATACATTAGGATCTTGTAGATCTTGGTTGGCTGTTAAACAGTCTATGTCAAAGGTAAATGTCTGTTTCAAAAACAGTTTTTTTCCCTCAGAATATCCTGTGGTCATCACTGTGATGGCAGTGATTGGAAAGTTCTCATTGGCTGCGGCATTCTCTATAGTTTATGTGTACACGGCTGAACTCTACCCAACGGTTGTCAGGTACTTAAACTAACCAGCACTGATGTGAATCTGTGTGTGTCTGTTATACGTTCCCAACATGAATACTAACTTTCTGATGTAGGCAAAATGGAGTGGGACTAAATTCCATGTGTGCACGTGTGGCCGGGATTCTGGCTCCTCTGATTAGCTTGTTGGATGTGTATCACCCAGCCATTCCAATGGCCATATTTGGCTCTCTTCCTTTTCTGGGCGGAGCTTTGACCTTTATGCTCCCTGAGACACGTAACACAGAACTTCAGGACCACACTGAAGTCCAAGTGGATGAGAAAAAGTGAGTTTATATCTTTTATATTATAGTATATGACTGATGGTTCTTTTGACTTGGCATGGCAACTATTTTCTAAAATAGTTAAAAGTCAGTTAAGGCTAAACATATAGCTGGAACAGAAGAGTTTGTGTTAAATGCTGAGGTAAAGAATTGGCACTACAAGATTGTTAAAAGCTTTCCCTCATTTTCATTCACAGGGAATCAAAGAAGGCATGTATTGAAAATGGACTGAACCAGGAGCAAGAGATGTCTCTGAAGAGCACAAAATTATAAGACTTATATTTAAAAATAGTGTTTTTTTGTGAGAATATTTTTATTAATGTGTGTGAATGAGCTGTGGAAGATAAACAGCAGTCCAACTGTTTACCTTTGATATTTCAGGAAACATGTTTGTAATATTTTATTGATTAAAATACATTTTTATTGTATTTTTTGCATATTATTATTTAATATACACATGATATATGAAATGCAGAGAAAACTGGTGATGTCATAATTCAACACTTTACAGAATTCATGTCTTCCTGTGCACACTGAGTTCACTTGGTCACTGCTGTTACAAATCTGAATCGGCTTCAAATCTTTAACGTTTTCACTGAGTATATAAAAGTTTATATCAAAATTCAGTTATTAACAGAGCAAACAATCATCTTGATTTTAAATAATCTTGTCTGAACTATTTATACATTTTTCTCATCTAAAACTGGATTAAACCTCAAAGACACAAACAACAAACATTTAAAAATACGCTATAACTGATTTATGAAATCACCTGTTGGGTTATTGTTCATTTCTTAAAATCCTTGATTTCAAACGTAGCTCAGGCGTGAAAAGAAAAATCATTAATATTTGCCAGCGTTTGACCATCTGCTGAGTGTGCATAGCATTAATGATATGGACCATATACTTGTTCAGTGGCTCTGAATGATGTCATTGCCATTCCTCTGTAGCCAACGGTCTTTGTGTTGTTGATGGCCAAAGCCCTCATCATAGTTGCCTTTCCTTCTGAACAGCTGCTGGTAGTGAAAAACACAGTAGAATTCTCCGTAGAGAGGAGCGTAGCTCTGAAGGCTAAAATCAAGCAAAGCAAATATTAGTGGTGTTTTGCTGTTGTTCTGCATTGCTCAGGAGCTAAGGGCTATATACACCACATTAAAATGTGGCACCTTTGTACCTAAAAATGTTGTCTAAGTAACAAATGCAGGTATAATAATAGTAGACTAATAGCTGAAAGAGAAAGAACTGCAACTTCAGCATCTAATTAATATTTGACTTTGTTTTGACAGTCTAGCTGTTTTATGCTAATAATACCTCTTGACAGTGTGTATATATATGGACAGCATTATAATAAATAATGAATCTAAATTTATTATACATACATTTTAAAGGTGTCTATTCCAGTGTTTCTAATACTGCTTACCTCAGTTTCTTTTTGCAGTGCTTGCAGCAGAAACAGGTTTTGTGAAAAATGAGTTTATCGGCAGCCATTCTTTCCATGGGGTAAACAGTTTTCAGACAGGCTGAGCATGTTTCCTGAGCCGCTGGCTGAAACTACAGTCACAATGAGCGGTTAGGACACTACTGTGATTTTATAGTGGCTTTGTTTTTACAGTTTGATGCCATCAAGAACCATTTTGGGCAGATGGTTCTTTAAAGAACCTTTAACATTCATAGAAACGTTTTGTTTTACAAAAGGTCCTTTGTACTGGAGAAAGTTTTTTAGACTATAAAAAATTGTTTGTTGACTAAATGGCTCTTTTGGCATCACAGTAAAGAACCTTTTAAGAACATTTATTTTTAAGAGTGTATATAATTATTTACACTGAATACAACCTGTGTTCCACTTTGTGCTGGTGTGCTGTCCCAACATTACCATGTTTAATATTTAATTTTGTTTTAAAAAATCTGTTGTGTAAGTTTCTCTGCTCTTACAGGCATTTCTGTAGATAATTAACCCTCTTATTATCTAATATCATTCAATGTTTAATGTCTCTGTTTACATGGTTGACATCATTTGTTTTTGCTTGTTATTTAATGGATTTTTTTAATTTAATGAGGACAACTTCCCTCTGCTTTTGGGCCCTCAGGATAAAAAGATGTTTTGATGGATGTTTGAGGATAATAGGAGGGTTAAATCCTAGTGTTTCAATTTTGCCTTTACTTACAGTTAAGCATCAGTGACAGCTTGTTTATAATTTATAATGATTCAGACCTAGTTCACATAATTATTGTTTATTGACAAAATTTGACAAACATGTCAAATTTATAATGTTTCTCATGTACAACATAAAAATCATAGCAAGGTTTTGCTCAAATGAAACACGTTCTTGAGCAACATTCACAAAAAACTGAAATTCTATAAAACAAATTTACCTAGCAAAGCAAACAAGTACAAAGATTTGTTACATTTAAATGAGTAAATACATAAGACCTTCTATCCTGTAACAAACCAATTTTTCAAACAGAAATGGCGGCAGAGTAGCAGAAGATTCCAGCTTTAAACTGAACTAAATCAAAGTGGGGGTCGGTCTTGTCTGAATAAAGGAGTGTTGATTCTTGGGTTTGTAACAATTTCTGATGTTGTAGGACTACTTGTGAGTGCCTCTGAAGTTGTCCTGGATTCAGGATGAGTTGGAACCACTGTGGAGGTTTTAGAAGAGTAGAACTGGTTGCCCAAGCAGTTCTTCTTCTCATAGTTCTCACTGATAGTTCTCATATCAATGACTCCCTCAGGTGCTGTTTGCACTTCTGATATGCTAACCTGTTGTCTTCGGTTAGCAGGGCTGGAGGAGGCCTCATTTGTGTTGGTGCATTGGCTGTGGTCTGAAGACACGTTATAGCAACACTGCGGCTTGGCCTCTTCTTTTGGTTCTGCTTCGCTTGTGCTGATCTGAGATGGTGACTCTTCACATTTTCTTGCTGCAGACTGAATGGAAATGAATGAAGGAGATGCTGGAGATGATGATCTCTGTTTGGTTGTTGGAATGAAAAGCTCTGGTTTTGAGTTCTGTGCTGGTGTTGGTAACTGTCTGTTCTGGTTCTGGGCCTTTGGTGATTTGCTTGACCCAATGCTGATTGTCCTTATGTTACCTGATGTAGGGGAGCTTTGTACTGCCACCATTGACTCCCTAAAGAGACCAGAAAGTCCTACGATGTCAGCATCAGATTTCAATGTTGATACTGAGTAAAGGGCCTTTTTAATCGCCTCTTCTATATCTATGAGCTTTGCAAGCGTTTGTTCTTTTAAACTAATTATCTCAGCTCCAGCTTTTTCTAGGTCTCCAAAAGCCATCTGCATGGAGGACAACATCTCAGGTTCCACTGGCATATCTGAAGCACCTTCTCTATGTTCTGGCAAGACCATATTATGGTTAATTTTTGTGTCCTGTGGCACAACCCAATCTGGCATGCTCTCGTTTCTAAGAGATCTCTCGTCTACTTCACTAGAGTCCTCTTGGATTTCCTCAACTTTTGAAAGTATGTTTTTAAGTTCCTCTTGCTTCTTCAGCTTGTCAAAGATCTCCATTACAGTTGTGATGTTTTCCTTCATGATCTCATCCATGTGCACAGAGAGCCTCTGTCTTCTTTCATCCTCAGTTTCACCCTTTATGTTCTTGTCTTTTTTGACCACTTCACTGTTTTGTTGATTATCACATTTGTTGTTGTTCTCCGCTTTATAGGTCCCACACAAAGTGCTGCCATCTTGAGGAGAAGATCTGTCATGCCACGCTGGGATTTCATCTTGCTGAACTGCAGAATTGTTGTGTGTGTTCTCTATGGAATTTTTGACATGATCTTTTGCCATTTTTATTCTTTTAGGTTTAACAGGTGCTACTGATCCACTTGGCTTAACACCAGAGTTTTGAAGTGTAGTGTGAAATTCAGTAGAGGATTCATTCATACTCTGTTTGCTTTCTGGAAAACATTTTGGAGATTCCTCAACAACCTGTGTAGGATTTAGTTTTGCTTGTGTGGAACCATCATTGCCTTTAAAGCTAATTGATGTATCATTAGGCTTACATTCATAGGCATCAACATTTTGCTGTAAATTCTTGCAAAGTGCATCTTTATAAGATATTGGGTTTGCACATGATTTGAAGCATGGTGAAGGTTCTTTATTCTCCTCATTTGATGGTTTTGAAGAGGTAGCAATGACTTGGCCTTCACCTTGCAATGATTTGACTGCACCTGCATTTGGTGTGGGCTTGAGTTTTAAATGGTCTGGTTTAGGTGGGATTGCTGGCTTGGGCCCAATTGGAGTTTTTAGTTTCTTAGAAGTGTCTGTGGAAACATGCATTTGGTTTCTCAATAGTTTGTTCTCTGATGGCTTTTGACACTGGGTTGTGTCAACTCCCACAGATGGTGCTTGAAAAACCTGATGTCCACCATGGAGCTCAGGAGCAGAGAGTTCTGTCTTATTTTCTACACCAGTTGTTTCACTTGGCTGATCTGCCACCTTTTTGTGTCCTGCATTTCCTTTGCCAGAATTCCTATAAATCATGGCAGCTCGAAAATCTCCCTTTGTGACATTGAAGTTGGACTTTCCCAAAGACTCAAGAGCTGCTTGTATGCTACCTCTCATAACATCTTCATTTCCTTCATCTTGCTCTGGTTTGGTAATCTGTGATGCCTCATCATTCACACTTATTTTAATGTCTTTCTTGATCTCCATTAACTCATGGCATGCTGAACCAGGGTCTCTGATCTGTTGGGTTTGGTTGGGTTGAGAAGCAGGTTGTTGTTTTGCTTGTACACTCTGCTGAAGAGCTTTTGCCTCCATTGTGGCCTGATGAAGATTCATGATGGCTGTTTGTAGATTCAGTAACTCATCTTCCACAACATCAACCAGCTCTGCTTGAAGAACAGCTCCTTCATCTTTAATATCTTGGTTTGGCAAGATTCTTTCTACTTTTAGATTATTGCCCATTTCAGAGCATCTTTCAGTTTTTGCCTGCAAAGGTCCTTCAGTTTTATTATTTATGTTTTGTATCCCACTTTCTTTAGACAACATCTTTGACTCTTTGCTTTCAGCAGACTGCAGACTCTCATCCAAGTTGGTACTGAATAAAGCTTTTTTACTTTTAACATTACCTGGTATGATCTCGCTTGCTTTCTCTGATTCTCCAGTAGAACAACTTATATCTTCATCTGATGCTGTTTTTTGCAGATGTTTCAGATGATCAAGGTCTCCTTTCTTAATACAGCTCCGGACCAGCTGCACATTAATGGTTCTGTTTGCTTCTAGGTCAATTGGAAAAGAATTGTCCCACCCACTGCTTGATGTGCAACTGATCTCCATTATCTCATGGCTTGCTGAACCAGGGTCTCTGATCTGTTGGGTTTGGTTGGGTTGAGAAGCAGGTTGATGTTTTGCTTGTACACTCTCCTGAAGAGCTTTTGCCTCCATTGTGGCCTGATGAAGATTCATGATGGCTGTTTGTAGATCCAGTACCTCATCATCTTCCACAACATCAACCAGCTCTGCTTGAAGAACAGCTCCTTCATCTTCAATATCTTGATCTGGCAGGATTCTTTCTATTTTCAGATTATTGCCCATTTCAGAACATCTTTCTGCTTTTTCATGCATTGGTCCTTCAATTTTATTATTTTTGTTCTTTATCCCACTTTCTTTAGACAACATCTTTGACTCTTTGCTTTCAGCAGACTGCAGACTCTCATCCAAATTAGTACTAAAAAGGACTTTTATATTTTTAACATTACCTGGTATGATCTCGCTTGTTTTCTCTGATTCTCCAGTAGAACAACTTGTATCTTCATCTGATGCTGTTTTTTGTACATGTTTCAGATAATCAAGGTCTCCTTTCTCAATACAGCTCCGGACCAGCTGCACATTAATAGTTCTGCTTGCTTCCAGGTCTATTTCAGAAGAACTGTCCCACATAGCCTTTGTGTTGATATCTATCCCAGGTTCTTCTTTTTCAGACCCTTTTGTTTGATCTGAGAAAATGGACCTACACTCGGTTTTGTCAAACTCCACCAACCTTATGCTCTCTTCATTGTGGCCAAAAAGAGCATAAACTGTTACCTCTCTTGTTCCTGTGACACCATTTTGTATTAAAACTCCTTTCCTCAGTGACTTCTCCTGGCCAAGCAGATCTTCAGTTATCTGCACAACATTTGCAATTTTGTAGTCTTTATCTTGAAGTATGGTAAATGGAAGTTGGTGAGTTGGAACATATATCTTATGAATCTCCACATTGCCCTGACTGTCCTCTTTTAGGAAGGTTACAATTGGGTTCAGGTTTGTTCCTGGCAGCATTTGAAGCATGATGTTTTTTATACTTCCAGTCACAATCTCCTCATCATGAACTTCTGGTCTTGAATCTTTTATAAAAACATATCTTGCTTTTTCAACATGCCCATTTTCATTTGCTTCCAGGATGGATCCATCAGCTTGAATGATATTGAACTTCAATAAATAATTTAGAGTATATTGCATGTTCTCCAGAATAGTTTCTGTTTCTTCCTTGGTTTGTTGATTAATCTTATCAAGTGGAGTAGATTCAAACATCTGAGCTCTGTTTCTAACACTGGCCTTCAGCATTTCCTCTTCTTTGCTAAAACTGTCAGATGTTATTGAGATGTTCTCATCATGTGACCTGTTTTCAAAGACTTGTTTGGCCCTAGATATAGCTACAAATATGTCATTTGTATCTTTGATGTTTGCATCACTGGGGTGATTGTTAGAGTGTATGTCTGCTGTTTTTGCTCCAAAATTGAAGGTCTCAGGATCATTTTTTGGTTTCTGTTCTAATCTACTTTGCTCTTCAGAAACTACATTCCTCTTTGGGCAGGGACTCTGTCTGTCTTTCGACGTATCCATTGATTGAATTTCAAACATTCTACGCGTGGCTTTAACGTCCACCCTGATGTTCTGCTCTGATGTCACTTCCTCTATCTCAGTTTGAGAATGTGGTTTGTTCTCTTCATTGAGAGAAATACACATGGGTTTTTCAGACAGGCAAGGTGTTTTTTTAATGTCACAGTCTTGAAAATCCCTCTTGATCGGATGAAAGTCAACTGGGCTGACCGCATGGTTCTCAAATAGCCAGCGCTTGGACTGGACCTCACACTGGTATCCGGTGTCTGGGTCTGGATCCGTGTTGAGAATATCAGCTAGCTCCTCCTCCACCAAACCATCAATGTTTTTCAGCTCAGGACATGTGTGCTTCAGTAGTCGTCTAAGCTCACACTTCTGTCGCCGTTGGTGCATACTGGACATTGCTTCTCTTGTAGGAGGTGGTGATGTCAAATGTTGATCAAACTCCTCAGTTCTGGGTTCCAGATGATCCGTAGATGGACTAAATTCAGGTGCAACATTGTTCACATTTTCAGTGGCATGATGTTTAGAGCTGTCCTGTGGACCTTCAGCCATCTTCGAGTAAATTAAGAATAGCCATATTAGTTTATGAATACTAAAATTTTGTATTAGTGTTCTTGTTTCAATGTATAATCTACATGTATGTTTACATTTAAGTAAATATATTATGCTGTTAAACATACCTGTAGAACTGTCAGGAAGCCAAACCGCATGCCAAAGAAAATCAGCACTTTGCACAAATTGTTTCTAATGGTTATTATTTTCAGCAGGCTGGATACAGGCGTTTCAATAACAGCTGTTATTGTGTAAATGTCTGTATTTTAATTATAGCATTCTGAACACAAAGACTGGGTGGTAAACCAAGCACAATAAATTCAATTTCTTTTCTTGTAATTATTATTTACACATGTAATTTAGGGTCAGTGAATGGTATTTGTGTAAGTAATTGCAGAAATATGTGAAACAAACTGCAAATCTTCTTTTGTTGTTGAAGATTTTGTAAGAAAACAAAACAAACAATTAAGCAAGCAATCAGTTAGACACATTTTACACTGTTTACTGCAGAACACAACACAATGTCACTCAGCTTTGTTTACCGCAGAGCACAACACTGTCACACACATAATGAATGCAATATTTTCAGTTTTCACAGCAGGATTAGTTTGGTAGCTCTCAGGTTTGCATGTTAACCCACTGGGCTACAGTTTACTAGCTAAACAGCATAAGATGCATTTTCCCTACCTTGACTGGTTTTAGCCTTTTTCCAGTTGGAGAAGTGGGATCCTGTTCCTAAACAAGCAAAATATTAAAGGGAACCATTAATGTTGTGTTTGTTAAAGGTTGAGCAAAAGCAAATTCCTATTAAGGTTATAACCAGAAAATATCTTCATTAAATTAACTTCATTTTTATATAGCGCTTACATGGCCCTTTAGCCCAGCCAACGGGAAATGTTCTACGAATGTTGGCTAATGTTCTCCTAAATGTTTCAAAATGCAACATTAGTAGAACATTTCTCTAGCATTACACCAAATCGTTATTCTTATAAATAGGTTTATTTAGTGTGGTTTTCCTGGGCTCTGTTTGAATTCATCTCTGTACCCTCAAAGGTCACCACATGTGTTATTAGAAATCTGAGCAGTTATAAGTACTAACAGGTTTGAAAAGTTGTCCCACCGGTTCCGCCGCTGCTACTTTTGACAGATAAAGTGCAGACAAAGCTTTGACAGAAATAGCAGATATCTCCTGTCCACTGACAGACGAGCTGTCTCTGAAGTCCACCACCGACCTTCTTTTATCCTCTGTAATGCAACAGAAACATCAGAACCAGCGGTTGGTTATTGTGACAAAATTTGAGGCCCGATATGATGAATGAGAGAATAATATCAAGATAAACATCTGTGTTTTTACAACTGTGGCCCACAGTTTGTATGTGTTTCTCTATCAGTGGGAGGTGAGCAGTCATGTGATTGGTATTGTTTGGGTATGTGACCCAACAGGCTAAAAAATGCTGCATTTTTAGCAACATTCCCATTTACACCCTTGACACATGAGGGAACTGTATTGTGTTATTATGTGTTAAAATTCCTGGGTAGTTTGTTAAGATTATATACACATTCTGCTTTTTAAGAAACCAATGACTGTGGTTATATTTTGTACTGTATACTACTATTATGCAGCATAATAGACAAAATACACATAATCAAATAACAAATCCATAAATCATGGTAGTGTAGCTTTAAAAACATTATACATTAGTCTATATATAGTCTATGTTAGTCTATGTTATATATTCATATCATTTATTGTTTAATTGATTTATGAATATTTAAATAGTGGCTGACATCAAACAATACAGCTCATCCCTGCATTATTTAAAGTTTCATTTTGTCTTATTTTGTCATATTTTGTCTGCATAGTGTTTAACCCAATGTGTCTCTTTTGTGTGATTGTTATTGGTTTGTCAGTTCTCATTATAGAGAAGGGAACAGCTGCTATGAATGCAAGTCATAAGTTCTGTGCAGGGAAACTAGGTTGGGATCATGTGTGACTCCCTGTAGATTCCCCATAGATTCCAATGGGATTTTTAAGAAACCAACACACACACACACACACGGATGGATACTGTCTATTGGATTTCACGGGAACAACAGTGTAGAATTATGTATTGCTTGTTCCTTTGCTCTGGTTAATTAAAACTATTTTAGCCGTTGACTGTGTTTAATCTGGTAACTGAATTTCAACATGTAAAGTTGATCATTTACATGGTTATTTATTTTGTCAAGAAAAGTGGCGTAAACTTGTTTTCTGAGCACTTCTGAGAACTTGTTTTGTAACTCAGATGAATAATCAAATTCTGTAAATGAAATATCAAAGGTCACCAATCGAATCCAGAATTCTAGTCGTAGTAAACGTTAAGGAAACGCTCTTTTACACACAAAATATGTAAACCTGAACTCACCCTAAAGTGTCGTTTCTCCTCATTCTACCTCAGGTTCCTCAGAATTATTTTATTATTCGGCTCTGTTCTAATCGTCTGATTTTCTGTCAGCCGTGTGCGTCCTACAAGTGTGTCAGTGAGTCTATGGCGCTTCTGTTCTGGTAACAGCTGAACATGTCCGGTTCCAATGGAAGCGTAAGTGCCAACCAGCTATTTTGGGAGAGGTTTTGCTATTCTAATATTGCCACACCAGGCTGAGTCAATCACTTGCAGAGATATGCTTACTTTCTCACAGCCTGCACTGTGACGACAGTAAAATAACATGTTTATTTATTTTTATGTTGCTTCATCTTGTCAGTGTAAACAGCCAATCCTGCTATGATATCACCCGGTGTTCTTCAACAGGAGACCTACTGTAGATGTGATCAATTGTGATGTATAGCAGGATATAGTTACATTTTTTACATTCATTTGGCAGATGCTTTTATCTAATGTGACTTACAGTGAATTCAAGGTATGTGTTTTTATCAGAACTTGTGTAAGCTGTGATCGAACCCTCAACCTTTGTGCTGCTAGAGCAATGCTCTACCAGTTGAGCTACATGGACACTATATAAACTATCCACTGTAAATATATGCCTGCAATATATAAAAGATTTTAACTTTTAATTGGTTGTTTTGCAGCTTTTGAAAAACAAAAGCTGCAGAACAACCAAACAAACGTTAAAATCTTTTATCAATGTAGCATCTATACAGTATGTTTAAAGATATTATTCTTATATTATATTATTATACATCTTATATTGATATGATTCTGTTCCATTATTTTTATGTTCATACAGTTTACTGTATATGCTATGCATATTAAGTTCTTGACGTTGTGTATGGGTGTTGCATATAGTTTGCTCTTGACTTTGGGTCACACAATGAAACTTTCTCAGTGTGTGGCATTTAAACTTGACCTAAAAGTCTTATTTTACGTTCTCACCTTCTGGAAAGGATCTTTTTTCAGTATAAACACCAGAAACCGTCTTTCTTCTCTCAGACCGGGACACAACCGGGTATGTGCTTCCACCCTAAAAGAGTAAATATTGCATTTCTTTTATGCATTTGACAGATTTGATTTACAGTGCATTGAATATATACATTTTGTGGCATGCATATATCATCTATTAAAAATAGAAATATGAGACTATTTGTGGAAACGTAGTGAAATTAATGGATGAAATCAAAGTTTGATGCTTCTAATCCCATAATTAAATGATGAGGCTTTAGCCTGGATTTCCCAGCAAGAGTAACATATTGTTTTCATTCATGTAATACCATTTATACATACAAATAACTGAAAATCTCAGTAAGGTTTGAGTGTCCCTTGGAATCAAACCCATGACCTTAAAGTTGCCAGTACCATGCTCTACTAGATAAGCTATACATTTAAATGACCTGTACAGTCTGATAGTTTACCTTCACAGTCACTCGTTCCTCTTTATTCATATCGTCTTGCTCATTGTGGCTGTTTTTAACCTCAGCGTCTGTTTGTGATGTCATGTTCTCAACATGCTTGCTGTTAGAAGATGCAGGTTCTTTCTCAGCACCCACAGATTCATGCGCCACTTTGCTAATCTTGGACCGAGGCTGGGTGGAGACCTTCGACTCAAACAGCTCTCTGAGAGCCGTGGTGCCCGCAGGCCTGCGCTGAGGGAGGCTCTCCATGGACTTACTGCGGGAGAGAATTCTGGATCTCCGCACTGGATTGTCCAGTGTGCCGTCAGCATCACTGATAGGGATTGATGTGACCTGCAGGGTCGGCTGGACCAATCAGAAAACACATTGATTAAAGGTGTTTCATATACTGTAGGTGGAAATTGAATTTGATATTTGAATTTGATACTTCTTGTATTTGAATATTTGATTCAGTTTGTATCCAGATGGTTCACATGGTGAACAACTATTTTAAACAATACTTTTATATTTATTGTACATTTTTAATGTACAGAGAGACTTGTACATTGGATATTTAAGCCTTGTAAAAATGAATAATGTTAAAAAACAAGCAACTGCCCATTTTACTGTACTGTATATGACCTCTAGCGTTTTTTAAAAGTGTAAATCATTTCTAGAAAATAGAAAAACAATGTAAAGTTTATTGTTTTTACCTCATGTTTCACATTGTCTGAATGGACTGTCTTTGTTTTACCACCAGGAGATTTTTGGTAGCTGTTGACAGGATGTAAAGAAGATCAGGGTTAAGTTTTGTATTTTCTGATAAAGTTTTGTGTTTTTGTATTTCATTTATTCATTTATTTTTGTTTAAATGCATAATTTGATTTATACTTCATTTAGATTGGATTCCTAAATGTAAATGTTGTTATTTAATAACAGACAAAAAATGTAAAACATTTAATAAAATAATAATGGAGAAAAATACAAAGGCTTGTGTTGGGGGTGTAAAAATGTGGAGAATTTTTTTTATGCCAGTTGTTATGCTAATAGTAATATTTCTGAGAAATATTATATTAAATGCACTATAGTATAATTTTTACTAGTAATTTTTTTTAAGGGCCAACTGCAGTTTTAGTTTAACATTCTATGCAATATTGGCACAGTTATCTTTAAATCTCAGCTTTAAATAAAAGCAATTCGGTTAAGGAAAGAACTTCCTCACTGTGCCACAAGCTGAGAGACGGATTTTCTTTTGTCTCTGAGTCCAGCTTCGGTCCAGATCAGTCCGTGATCAGTGGACACGCTCCGGAGCGACTGAGCCCTCCGCAAAATGCCCTTTACCTCCATCCACTCTTCCTGTCCTGTGGCACTGAACACACACACCTACATCACATGTCTCTTGACTTGAGGCAGAATTCAGTCACATGGTTCAGTCTTAAGTTTGAGGGCAAATTGAATTGTGTATGAATTGTGTATTTCAGATGTGCATGTGTATAAATATGCGCACTGCACATCCTTATTAAAATTATGAATTACTGGTATAATTTCATGTTGAAAATAAATCATTCAGACACGTCACTCATAACTTCCATTCATAGTTTCTATTTAAACAACACTTAACTTGTTTAACTGGCCAATGGACCCACACTTATTAATAATTACCAGTGTTGATAATATGTCAGTTATCGTCTGATAATTATTTATTTCTTATTCAGTACTGAAAATGCGCAATCAACACTTATGTGTTCAAAGAAGCAATAAATCTTTTAAACAATAGCATTTTCTTCTTAGTAATCCCATTATGAATGTAAATTGTGTTTTAATATGATATATGTTGTCAATTGGTTGACATGAGACAGTTAAAATGAGTGAATCTTACCTGTGAGAAGTGTGTGGTTCACTCCATTGATGTGATTAGAGATAATTCTCTATGCATCACAAGTTGAGCTCGCTCTGCAGCACCTGTGGGCAAAGTCCGGCCGGTTTATTACGCCTGACCCTGGAAAACTGCTTCCTGTAAAGATTCATACACTGTAAAACAATGTCTTTGGTTATATACAGTAACATAAAGCAGCTGCTGTAGTTATGTAATGTAAATGTGTGTGTGTGGTTTTCTCAGGTGTGAAAAGAAATGAAACAATATTATATTTTACATTTATTACCTTAACATTTATATAATATTGCTCCCCCAAGATACAAAAGCTAGAAACTCTTGATAAAATGTTATATTAACGTTTATTAAGGGCATAAACAAAGTGACATTTGTGCATAATTATAAACATAAATACGTTAGTTTGAACACAAGCGCCTACAAAGAGACTTTAAGACATTTTGTTGTGCATACAAAATGGATGCAAATCAAAGGAAAATTTTAACAATTAGCCTTTGCTTTAAGACAAAGGGTTGTAATTTTAACCATTAGCCTTGAGTCACAGGCATGTTTTAAATGTTTTTTGCTTGCTTAAATTTTTGCTTTGCTAAATTGTGCAGCTCCAATTTGCTGTAAGAGAGTTTTAAGCTAATACTCAAGGAATCGCTCATCATTAATCCTGAGCTGCTCAGCTAATTTACTGTGTCTGTCTGACAAATTAGCTTGTTAAAAGCCATATATCTCTGCACTACCTCTGCTCTCTCTCCTCTCGGTGCTTCCGCTTTGCTGTAAATCATTTCCTTTAATTATGTGCCATATTTTAAACTACAACTCTCTGTTGAATTGCAGGTGCAAGATATATGTTCAGCCTCTAAGTGACGCTGAGAAACAGACAGACAGACAGGCTGTCAGACAGACAGATAGATAATAAAATGAAGATCAAATTATTTCTGTAACACTCATAAAACAATTTTATAGCCCTGATTAAATTCCAAAACTGTTTATGATTCTGTATATAAAACCATGAACTATGAAAAACTGACCTTTCCTTGTATGTAAGACAAACATGTTTAATGTGTGAATGGACTATTTGAACAAACTTCAAGGGATTCTGATAACACAGGAGGACAAATATGGGTTATTGTTTTGACTTTCCTAAGTCCCTGTGTCTGGTGTTTCATGTACCCTCGTGTATCTGATCCAGGATCAGTTTTCTGTGTGTTTCTGTGCTTGTTAAGGTGAGCAGTTGACTGAAAAGTTTAGGTGTTGATCTAAAAATAGTAACATCACCCTCTAGTGGTAGATTTTGTACATGCATTGTGACCATAAGTGTCTTTTAAAGCCCAGTTACATTTTACTTAAATATTGGGAAGTGTGTGGATGAGACAATAAATAACAGCTGACAGTTAAGAAAAGTGTTGCTGACTTTCCTCCAGCCATATAAGAGACTTATAATGTCTGCCTTGCTCTGACAGCTTGTACAACCTTACAGTCTAGCTCAGTTTGGACTAACAGTAATGAAGAAGATAAAGCAACCTGCAGTTTCACGCTTTAAACAGAGATGGCGGTAGAGAAGCGACACTTACGGATTGTAGCTTTAATGGGCGGAAGAGATTAAAGCGTCGGTGGATGTTGTTCCACAAACTATAAGGAGGATTATCGACAGGTTGCACCAGTTTTTCTGATGTGTTCAGGTTTGTTCAGCTTTCATGGCCTTGCAGACAGTTATTCACGTGTATTTGGTTCAACTCCACTTGCAGAAACGTCCTGGTCGTTTTATCACACNACACACACACACACACACACACACACACACACACACACACACACACACACACACACACACACACACACACACACACTATATATGAACTATATATATATATATATGAATATATAGTTCATATATTATTCTTAACCTTAAATTAAAATAATTTTGGTTAAAAAAGTCATTTTACTTCAACCAGACAAATAACAGACAGTATTGTGAAAAACAACTAAACTGTTTTTATGCATTTTACAATGTATATATATTATTATTAGGTGTGTAGCTGTTGTTTTCTGTTGCCTGTACTGCAAGTTGTCATTTTAAGGAAATTGTTTTGTCAATAAAATCCTTTCTGAATAATATCAACAATCAAACATAAGGTTATAAAACTGGGACACAGAACCGCTTTGTTTATCTTGCAGTAACTTAAAGTGACCAATAGATCGCGGTAGACGGTCGCTTTAAAGACCTTAAAACATTAACAATAACATTAAAAAGCAGAGACAAGGAGTTATTGTTGAGGCATGTATACACTCTAGTTCCCTACATTAAAAGTGTGAGATCATGTTAACCGGAATGTTTCCTCCATGAATCATAGTTGGGCTTTTGGTTGAGTTACGCTTCGGTTGTAAGTCATGGGAAATGTTTAAACCTGAAGTTTAAGAGCCATGGAATAAACGTCACACCTAAATCTGAGTTTTTTTCCCTTTACATCAGTATAAAGTGGTTTGGCCTTAATTGCAGATGTTTAATACAAACCCCTACCTAGCTAACAACTTTTTGTTAGTTTGTGGGAATGTTTTCTTAATGTTTCTGTAACATAAACTGTGTTTTGTAACATTCCTAAAAGGTTCCACTAAGACTTAAAAAAGTAAGAATAACATTTTTGATTGATAGGTACTATATACGTTTAAATAAATGTTCTACTAATGTTACTGCCAGAAATTTAATGAAACTTTTAGAGAACTTTTAGAGAACTTTTAGAGAACGCTAACCAATGTTTTGAGAACATTCCCAGCTATCTGGGTAACCAGAGTGCTTGAGGAATATTAATACACATCCACTTTGTAAACCATGAGTTGTCCCCACTAGTTAAGATGGGTTAAATTTAGTACAGGGGTTAAGATGGTGGTTAAGTATAGTTTGCTCTGCTGTGCAGGGCATCCAAGTTTCCGGCAGTGCCAGCTGGAAGAACTGCTGGCTGATGTTAACACCCCCTCTGTACCTGGCATCATGCCCTCTGCGTGCCCGTACCGCGCACCAAGTTGCTGCGACAACCGAAGCAGTGAAGTGTGGCGGTCCCAGCTGCAGCCCGTAGAGTGAGTAATCCTGTGTTTACAGTGAACCTACACACACACACACACACACACACACACTTACTGACCTAGTCCTACACTCTTAGTCATCTATTTTTTTCCACCCTCCCTTACTGTATATCTTGGTGTTTATGTCTTTTTCTCAACCACACAAGCAGAGCAGAGAGTTTCTTTTTGTTGCGTGTTTGCTGCTCTGAAGTAGTGCATAACAGAATAAAGGAAGCAGTGCTTCATTCCTGTCTGGTTTCAACCATGTAAAGCTTTACAGAGAGCAGCGGTCAAAGGGTCAAGCACAGGGCATTACACACAACACCCTGATCTCAGCTTTGTGGACAGAGCGTCCCTCCTGCTGCCTTTTGTCTGATTCTCTGAATTCTTTGGCGCAAATGCGTATTTACGACATGAACAAGTTGGATGCTTTGAATTCTTGTCTTACTCTCCTTTTCCTCTCCAGCCCTCCTCCCTCTCTCGGTCTGTGTCTGTATCTTGCTGTTGTTTGGTCAGTAGTGTTTTGGGACAGAAGGAAGTATAACTGTTGTAGTGAAAACATAAGTGGGTGTAATTTCAGCTACAGGCACTTGAGTGTTAAAGATTGCAGCTTAAACTGTGTCTTCAAACTTTCCACATGCCAGTTTGTATGGATTATATTTTTCCCCTTTTCGTTTCCCCTGATGTTTAAAATTAAAACATTTTAAGTTAATTTACTTGTGCTTTAAGAAAACAAGTAAATAATGTACCAGTGAAAAGTTTTTTTGGCAGTTTGGTAATATATAAAAGTTCTGTATAAAAGTTTGAAACTGGTTAAAGAACTATTCTAACACAACACAAGCCGTATGACACAAAGGTCAGCTGACTCCACTGACTATATTGGCATTGTGACTTTGTGGGTACAGTGGCCTGACTCAGATCCGACTCACTGCTCTTGTGGGTTCTGTACTGATTTTGCGGTTCTGCCCACAGCTGTGGTACCGACAGCCTGGCATGATCTATAGCACGACAGAAGCTGAGCTCCTGATCAAAATAACTTGTTATCTGGGTCTGTGTGTGGGACAGTATGTGTTGTTTGGCCCCTGTGAAATTCAGCTAAAACAGTGACGGTTTTGAAATTCTCTTGTTACGTGTTTCTATTCTGGTGGTGGCGGTAGTGATGGAGATGATTGTGGTAATGACACGGGCTGCAATCACTGCGGTATTTGAATGAGATCGGCAGTGAGGGCTTCCGGCTATATAAAGAAATATAATATGTATTTTCACACTGAGGTGATGTTGATGACATAGGGGCTGATGGCAGTGACTACAATAGCCATGACTTCACCATTACATCATTAAATGATGCAACGATATTTCCCAGTGGAGACAGAGTCACAATGTGGACACAATGGTGATTATAATGATGCTACTTGTAAGTGTTCTTGAGGCTTGGAGAACAATGTGAGCTGAGGCTGAAGATGTTGTGTAACATCAGGCTAATGTGTCAGCAGCACCGGTTATCTAATCAGACGGACCTTAGAAGCTACATTAGTGAGGACCACTCATAGAGTAGAGGTAACAGTTTCAAACTGAGATAATGATATTATTGACTTGGGCCTCTTTTTGAGCAGTTTAAAATTCTGTGTATTTACTGTGTATTTAGGAAGACATTTTAAAGTCTTTAAAACTTTCAGTTTCAAACACACACACACACACACACACACACACACACACAGAGTTTTAGTTCTAGATATATACACAGTCCTCATCAGTTTCCTGTAGATTATATAATACATGCTGGTTTGGACAGACTTGTGCATAAGCTCTATATTAGTGTAATGAAAAACGTGCAGTAAGACAAACAGAACAATGTGTCTCTCAGCTGGCAGGACTCAGATGCTGCACCACTGAACGTGTCGAAGTCCATCTGAGTGGGAGTGTCCCGGCGCGCACACTCGCACGCCCCTCTGTGCACGGGAACCAATCCACTCTGCCCGAGACTCCTCCCCCTGCCTCTGGGGCTAAGAGAGATCACGTCCAGGCTGGGCCTGTGAGGGCGTGTGCGTGCGCGAGGGTTCACGTTTCACACGTGTGTGAGCCGTGGACTGGGCCGGTGCTGTAAGCTGCTTTGCAAGGGCTCAAGAGAACAGTCGTTTCCTAGACACACACAGAGTTTGTTGTGGAAGACAGGAGCAGTTTGCACATGGCACTGCATGACTGTCAGATGCTCAGCCTGAACACAACGTGCCTTTCAGAAGGAGTTTCAAGCATGCGTGTTTATGATTAGCTAATGCATCATTTTATTTGCTAGCGCAGCTAGCAGGAGACCTATATGGATTTTTCTGTAGCCAATGGAAAGCAGGCTGGTCAATGGCCATAAAAATGCTAATATTCTAATAATTTAATTGTAGCAGTTGAGATGTGTGTGATGTTTTTTGAAAATGGACTTAAAGATGTTCCTTGCACTAGGGTAATGAGAATTTAACATACGTTTGCTATAAACAAATCAGCTGTTTTCCCAGAAGCGAGGAAATAAACCGGCCCTGGGCAGCATGTAATCCAAAAATCTTAGTAGTAGTGCAACATTCTGTTTCGACAACCTCATACTTACGTCAGTGAAAAAATACAGCGTCAATTGTCAGGTGCAATTACAGATAGTTTAGCATTTAAGTACGTCTTTACATATTTGATATAAGAGATTGTGTTGGAAACGCCCAGATGGCTCCAGGAGAAAGAGATTGTGTTGTGTTGACTTGTGTGTATTGTGAGTAAACTGCAGGGCTGTGTGCGGTGTTCTTGCGCACAGTCTCTGTCCTTTTAACTGGGAACAGGAATATCAGGTTTCCTCTGTGTGCACAGTGCGTACCGAGTGTTTCCTGTATGTTCTCCCGTTGTCAGCACAAAGCAGCGCTACGTCAATGCAACATGCCTCGCCGCTCTTCCTTCGACATGCGCCTGTGCTATGAGCTGCATGCAGTGTGCAGATTTTATTGGATGGTTTTTATTGGACCAATGGGCATCTGTTGGTTCTCACTGGTGGTATATTAATGCCTCAGGACTATGTTAAAAAGATCAGTATGCAAAAAGATCAAACTGTTAAACTGGATTTGAATATTTAAGTAAAAAAAATGGGAACAGAATTAAAGTGTAAACTACAGAAAGAATCTCTTTAGTAATAGCTTTTTCTAAGCACTAGTGATGAAGGAACATTTGAAACAGAGATGATATTTAAGAGGGAAGTCATTGTTTTGAGGTAAAAATTCTTTCTCCTATAACAGCTGAATATGCAGCGACAACAGTGTAAGGAGCCCATTCAAAGGCTAATATGCCTGTAGAGTACAAACACTGGCTCTGTGGTTCTGTGAAAACATTGCTCTGTTTGTTTAAACTAGCCTATCACAGCAACGTTAGGCCAACCAATAGCACGAGTTAAATCAATTTGTATGAACAGTGATGGGCTGTGAGACTCTTTGTGGAAAATAAAATGTTAATATTTTTGTGATGCTAACCGTGCAGAATTTGCACACATCACAGGTAACATGTGTGAACAATCTAACAACAGTCTACTGAGAAGTAATATTGTCTCAGTATAAATTGTTAACATGTATTTGCAGTGCATTCTATATAATAGTGTTTCATTCCATTCACACCAGTGCTACTAGTAAGTGCTACTGCAAAACACTGTAGACTAACTGTGACTGCAAACTATGACAGTAACTTTGATCATTCACAGATAAATATGTTTATTCCATGCATGTGTGCTGCAATAAATGCCTGAGACCTTTAAATTCAAATGGCTTTTGGCTGTCAATATTTTAACATTTAAGAACACGTTTATTCACTTTTAAAGGGATCCCACTGATGTTGTTCCTCTGTGTCGTGATGTGGTTTAATTTAGCTGCTCATTTAAATTTGGACTAAAACTCCATCTTTGGTCATGAACGGGGCTCAATTATTCATAGATCAGATTAATTAGTTTGTGGTTTTGGTCTC
>JBAJNP010008207.1:0-20751 GCA_036877545.1 Yasuhikotakia modesta | reverse complement strand
GTGTTTTATGTGTGTGTTTGTGTTTTATGTGTGTGTTTGTGTTTGTGTTTTATGTATGTGTTTGTGTTTTATGTGTGTGTTTGTGTTTGTGTTTTATGTGTTTGTGTTTTATGTGTTGTGTTTGTGTTTTATGTGTGTGTTTGTTATGTATGTGTTTGTGTTTTATGTGTGTGTTTGTGTTTTATGTGTGTGTTTGTGTTTGTGTTTTATGTATGTGTTTGTGTTTTATGTGTTTGTGTTTTATGTGTTGTGTTTGTGTTTTATGTGTGTGTTTGTGTTTTATGTGTGTGTTTGTGTTTTATGTGTGTGTTTGTGTTTGTTATGTGTGTGTTTGTGTTTTATGTGTTTGTGTTTGTGTTTTATGTGTGTGTTTGTGTTTGTGTTTTATGTGTGTGTTTGTGTTTTATGTGTTGTGTTTGTGTTTGTGTTTTATGTGTTGTGTTTGTGTTTGTGTTTTATGTGTGTGTTTGTGTTTTATGTGTTGTGTTTGTGTTTGTTATGTGTGTGTTTGTATTTTATGTGTTATGTATGTGTTTGTGTTTTATGTGTTGTGTTTGTGTTTTATGTGTTATGTATGTGTTTGTGTTTGTTATGTGTGTGTTTGTGTTTGTATTTTATGTGTTGTGTTTGTGTTTTATGTGTTGTGTTTGTGTTTTATGTGTGTGTTTGTGTTTGTGTTAGTTATGTATGTGTTTGTGTTTGTGTTTTATGTGTTATGTATGTGTTTGTGTTAGTTATGTATGTGTTTTATGTGTTATGTGTGTGTTTGTGTTTTATGTGTTATGTGTGTGTTTTATGTATTATGCATGTGTTTGTATTTTATTTGTATGTATTTGTGTTTTATGTGTTATGTGTGTGTTTGTTATGTGTGTGTTTTATTTGTTATGTATGTGTTTGTGTTTTATTTTAATTTGTTTATTATATATAACATATATAACGTGTAACATCACGTCTAGATGTAATAAAACGTAACGCACAGCGTTTGCGCCACCCGCACGCAAAACGAACTGGCCCGTACGGGGATCGAACCCGCGACCTTGGCGTTATTAGCACCACGCTCTAACCAACTGAGCTAACCGGCCACGTTGCGCCGCGTCCACAAACGTGAATGTGAACATGAGAATAACGTTGTTCTACATTTCAGCATTAAAACGACTAGATGGCAGTAGAGACTCACCAATTATATTAACTACTGAGAGTGAAAATGTTATAGATGTAATGTGTGCATATTAACAGATGAGTGTAATTCTGTATCACAATATAACATTTCCACCTTCATTTCATATTCAAATGACCTTAAACTTGACCCAATAGCTGGTGTTTTGTATGCAATCTTATCTGTATATTTGCACTCACGCTTCTCTGGCTTTAGAAAACTGCATTTTATGCATTTTAAGATATTAAGATGCAAACAAACACATTCTCATGAAATGCTCTGAATAACTATAGTTAATATCTGAAGGTTGGCAGCTGTTCTGCAGAGTTTCTGTAAGCAGCTTGGAAAGAGGATGTGGCCTGATGCCGTTTGTTCTGCAGTCGCCGCGCAGGAAGCTGCTGTTGTCACCTTAAACAGCACATCAAACACCTGCAATCTGTTTGTAACACAAAATCAGACTCATTTCCTTTTTCAGCACACATTCCTGATCATATTATGATAGTGTAAATGTATGTCAAACACGTTTTTGCCTTTATAAACCTCTACACACTAGCTTAAATCACCAAGCCCTCCTAGATTTTCAGCCTCTTCTCAGCTGTACTGTACATAAAAATGTCATAAAAGCATCACTTCACAATCCAGTTAAAACCAAACGATACCCTTTGCTTGTTTTTCTGGTTATGTAATTTTTATTGTAAAATGTTTATCTACTTTCATTAAATAAGCTTTTCTGCTTTTGTTAACTTTAAATGCCTTCTGAAGTGAGAAAACAGTTTAAACAGTTCACCGCATTTAGACCAGGATTAAGTGCATTTAGACCAGGATTAAATACACAGACAACACGTCCTTCTCATGCTGGGGGTCATTATTTATTAGCTGAGGTAAGTTGGGGTCTTAACATTCAAGAGTTATTTTCATTAACAATAAATTAGAGTTCTTCAAAATGAAATCGGACAATTATTTGGCAATTACATTTTAGCACATGTTTGAGAATAAAAAGATTGAATGAACATGCACACACACACACACACACACACACCATAAACTACAAAAACACCAATCCAGCAGAGCAGCAAGACTGTCTCTCGTGGAAGTTAGAATTATTGTTACATCAGTTTAACACAATGACTGTCTTTGTGTGTGTGTGTGTGTGTGTGTGTGTTTGTGTAGCAAAAACATTGTTTATTGTGTTTGTGTGTAATCAACGCATCAAACCCTTGCTGTCTGTGCAAAATCCATAACGTTCATGTTTAAAAACACGTTTACAAAAATGTCATTCCAGAAACCAAAAACAGACGATTAATGTAGTTCTTTCTCTTATTTTTTGTTCTTCATGTTGATGGAAACGAGAATGAGAGCCGTACTGTACACCAGTCTGTCCTCAGAGGTTTAGTGTCAAAATATAAACCTGTATTGTGAGTAAAGCCGTGACCTCTGCCGAGCATACGTTTATTTCCCTAGGAAGCATTACGACTTGTCAAAAGTCCTGCCGTGCATCTTATCCCCCCTCCTGCTGTCGTTCGTCTCATATGTGCAAAACTCAGGAAGTCCCCATATGCGATTACTAATGTTGAAATCCTTCATGCCAGCAGCGTTTTAGGACTGAATGGAAGCAGCAATTTCAAAAAACACAAGTGCTTATAGTGCAAAAGCTGTTTCCAAGACTCTAGCGGGTCTTCAGTGTGACATTAAACAAGTATTTGTTAAACACTGGACATAAACTTGTAACCGTGGTACAATCCGGTGCCACTCTGTAATCAAGGTGACATTATTTCCAGGTTACCAGATCAGGAATATGTGAACAAATGGAAGCGTTAATGTGATGTCATTTCCTGTTCCTTATCTACAGGTCGGTCCAGCTTGGAGTGTACTGGGGGCTTTTAGCTGCACGTCGCCCCCTAGAGGCGGCTCTGGCGCCCTGCGCCCCTTCCTGAGCCTGTTGAATGCGCTGACACTCCTTCAGGTTTTGAGCTCGAACTTCTGCGCTCATTATCTTCTCTACCAGGCGACTGGGGAACCAGCCTCTTTCTCCATCATGGAGTCTCTCGCCCAATATCCAGCCTGAGAGAGAGAGACATGCAATACGGATATAAAATATGAGGTAAAAACGGAAAGAACATTTAACAAACATAATACAAAAAGTGATAATAAAGTGAAAATGACATCATACACAAGAACTTGTGATTAGTTAGTGGTGATTAGTTCTGCCTGGGTCAGTGTGGACTAGTCAATATCTGTTTATTTGAGCTTAAAAATGGAGACAACAGAAGAAAAGTTCCCACAAACTGCGTCCCATTATGTTTTTATGTAGGAACCTGTCATATTTGAAATCAAGCAAATCAAGTAAAATCTGACTAACATCTGCAATACTACAAATATTGAATTGATATGTGCTGTAAAACGTGCTCTGTAAATAAATGTGCTCTGTAAATAAACATGAAGTGAATGTGATCTCTCACCATCATCTGTAGACTCCAGTATATGCAGAACATCGGCCATCTCTACAGAGAGTTCATCGGGCTCCTGCGATGAGTATGACTGGATGCACTGTACCTGAGGGGAGTCTGATATAAACACATTCGTTTCAAATGAATTCTGTCATCAATATTCAATCTGGTCCATCTAAAAGCATTTTATGACTGATTTTATGGCTTAAATGGAACCTCAAGCATAACTAGCCAATAGGATTAGTGCAGCATCAAAACGAGGACCAATAGGAGCTTCTCACGCACCTGGTTGGTGAGCACTGGTCGAGAGAAATCTCGTGCGGCGGTTTGGAGTCAAAGCGTAGATCCAGCGGAGTTTGTCGCTCCTGTAACGGATCAGAACTGCATTAGTACCTCTGTGACATTACAAGAGGTTTTATCTTCGTGTTGGAGACGGTTTAGAACTCGATTCTCACATGCTTTCGGTCTTGAGCATGTAGCTGACTTGTCGGTCTTCCTGGTTCTCCAGGAGTTTCAGCACAAACGAACACGCCAGCATCTGTCCCTGGTCCTCCAGATCTTCGGTTCTCAGCATGGAACGACTGCAGGAGTCTAGAACCTGGAACTTCTCTCCACTGATATCCGCACACAAATATATACAACAGATAAATAAACCATCTTTAAACAAAAAACTCTCTTTTATGAGAGAGTAGTACCAGTGAGTTTATGGCAGTGATACTTGTGTAAGGTCAGTAAAACTTTAAACTTTGTACTTTTAAGATTATCAATAAGACACTGGGTCAACAAACAGATGTTCTAGCTCCCCCTATGTGTCAGTTTCACAATCTACTGAGAGCTTTGAAAGAAGAACCCATTTTTAGTTCCAGCAAATTTTGACAAAAATGAGCAAAATATGACATTTTAAACAATTATAAGGACAGGACTGTTTATATTTCTTGTAAAATGTAAATGATACACAACTGGAGCTGAATTAATCAAATGCAACCCAAAACACATTGTATTGATTGTAATTCATTTACAGACAAATCACTTTAACGTAAAGCTAAAGTACTTTAACGTTTATTGTGGTTGTGTGTTAGTTTACAGTGTGATGATGTCACAACACACCTGCGTTTGGTGATGAGCAGCAGGTTGTTGAACAGAAACAGGTATATGGGGTGGTAGAGTCTGCGGCTGCGCATGGTCCTAGTGCTCTTGGGTCCTGACATCTGCTGGACCTCACCCTTCTTCAGGAGCCAGCGGGAGTGCGAAATCACAGGAACTGACTGTCAATCACATGACCACAGCGCATGATGATCTCATACTGATGCGGGGAACGGTCGGAACCGGATGAAAGGATGTTGTGTGTTGTGTGTTTGTACCTTCGACTTGAACTCCAGCGTTTTCTCGATGCTGATGAGCTCTTCAGTGCGACTCATCTTCCTCACACCCTCATTACACTCCTTCACAATCTGAAAATCACCAGCAAATCTGTTTTATGAGGGACATCTCAACAATATCTGATTACTCTAAACAAATGTAGACTAACCTAAATCATTCTAGCCTCAAAATACAAAATACTGATATTATTAGATTAAGAAGAGACTATTATTTAGCCCATTTGTGAATCGGGTTCTTGTGAAAACGTTTACGGTTGATCAGGTTTAATGTTCTCCAGGGCATGTTGTCATCACATGCAGAACAACAAGCTCCCACACAAGAGAACAAGTTAGATCAAAAAACACTTACAGGACTGACTGTCATCAGCAGAACCGGCTGTAAAAACTCGATTTCTGCTGTGAGATCTTAGGTTCTACGGCATGAACGCATCATTGTTCTCTAGTTTAAAACTGGTCAGGTTAAAGATAGGTGATCTTAAACAGAACAGCTAGGAAAAACAATTCACCTCTTTAAAAGACTTTTGTGAAAGTGACGTATCAACATTGAACAGTTATGGGTAATTAGACACCATTAACACAACTGTCTGATACGCTATTCCATTATAGTGTTACACGATGGCTTGGGCGCCATGTTATTATGCAAAATGTTATGCAAGAACACTACATTTTAATTTCGAGGCATTGTCATAGAAACAAACACTTTCAAGCGAGGACTTGACGGCTCAGCGGCTTGTTTTTGTGCTCTTGTAGTTACATAATTTCAACATGCCATGAACGCAGCAGTAACTACTTTAGGAAGGCAAGAAAACAATTAAACAAAAACAAGCATTCCGACCAACAACAATTAAAGTCATTTGCTGGGCGCTTCCATAGCGAGAAGGGTGTGGTAGGTAACCACAGTTACAGTGACAACAGGTTGAGGTGTTTGCTTGGCAGATGAAAGTCAAGAGACAGGGCTTATCACCACACCCTGACATCACAACACACACACACAGACACACACAGACACGTCTTACCCTTTCTAACTCTTGATGTGCCAATATCGCAGACTTTTCTCTGTTTGAATTCTCCTCCACCTTCTTCAGAATATTCTAGAAAAGAAAGAAGCAGTTTTGTGAACCCCAGATGATGTCACTGTTACCGCTTGTCATTAATCCGATACCCATTCACACACGTAAGTGTTGCAGTTTAATCGAGCATCCTTGCAAAAGTCATTGAGTAATTTATTTGATTGGCTGACACCAACCTGAACAAGTAGCTTGAGTCGCGTGATTCGCTGGAAGGGAAGGATGAGGAACGAGGTGAAGGAAAGACCTTTCACTTTTGGTTGAGTCTCCAGAAGGGACATTTGCTCACGGAAAACAGAATTTTCTTGTCTGAAAGAAAGACACATTTCGGATGTTCACATACAAGACCAATGTAATGCAAACACACAGTAACACAAGGAGGCCACATATAGCAACCACCTAACAACACCCTGAGGCCACAACATAGCAACGCACTAAAAATGACACCTTCTTAGCAACCAACACCATACCATCATAAAGAAACAAAATATTTTTGCAAAAACTACTATTACTAAAACAAATAAATAAATGAGCAACTTCTAAAATGCAAAAGATAACTAACTATATTTGCAGCTACAATGGAAAATGTTTGTGGTTTCTACAATGTAAATGAAACAATCACTTTTATACACACATGAATCTGTGGTAATATGCAAATGTATTAAGTCTTCCGGGTATTTGTGCACGGTTTGTACACAGATGTAAAACACTTGCAGTATAAATTTAGCATCACTTCCTTTAAACTAAATATGCCTCAATTTTGTATTAAACTGCTTAATTTGAACAGAAAATAGAATTTATTATTATAAATATAATTAGTATTTAGTGGGATAGTGCCTCCAGCACAACATAAACTAAAAATGCACCTAAATAGGTCACAAAGCAAATACTGAAAGTGAAGAGATGTTTGAAAAACGTTACAATAAGCTACATGAGGATGTGTGGTATAACACACACAGTTAGAACTATAACACACACACAACTCTGACTTTCACTGCAGTCACACCTAGAACAGAAAGCGCCAAAACACATCGGGCCAACAGAAATTCCCTGGGGTTTTATACAGTACACACACACACACTTATGTAAAAGGGGGCATTCCATAGGCTTCTATTGGTATTACACACAGCTAGTTAAAAACAATTTAACCTAACCTTAACCCACACTCTCACCCCAACACTAACAGAATAGGAAGATTTTGTCTCACTTTTGGGGCCAAATTTGTCCCCAGTTTGTGGTAGGGTAAACTTACACACACACACACACACACACACACATACCTACATACACACAAACACATGCACACATACACACAAAAACACATCAGATAATCTTACAGAGTTTCAGCTCAAAATATAGACTTTACAGTTACACAATAGCCTCCAAAATGGCATTTTCTGTTTAAAACTATAAACATGTCCCCAACATGACACACACACACACACACGCTGGATGTGTCCCGACTAAAGCCTTACTTTTGAGGAACCCAGGATGTCACATTTTGGCAACAATGTCAGATTTCTTGTATACGTTTAAAAAGCATAAAACAAAAGTATAATAAAGTGTGTGTGTACGCGTGGGAACGCTGCACCTAAAAACTGTTTTTTGTTATTGTTCCTTGTATGTGCCACACCTGGCTGTCAGGTTAAGTCACTGTGTCATATTTATTTACAAAAGACATCACATTTAATGTCACACACGTCAGTAGTGACACAAACAAGGAAATCTCACATTCTTTAGCTTACACACAAGACAACACTCACCATTAGACCGACCTCACTTTCCGCGCTGGTTTATGTGGATTAGCGCTGGTCTGTTGTTGGTCTAGTTGGTGGGTGTTTAGCTAAATTTAGTAGGTTGGTTGAAATGGTCTTTCTGGTGAAGCTGGTTTACCAAGGAAATCTTGCCACACCAGAAACACGCTGAACTGAGCCAGCTAACACTTCAGCGTTGTAAAAATGTTTCCCTAATGTTCCTATTCCGATGAAAAATGCTAAACATTTTATTTTGGATACTTAACCTTTGAATGTATCTGAATATTTTGAATGTAACTATTTAAACCTTCCACTAACATTTTATGCTAACATTTTATTAAAAACGACTTTAGAAGATGGTTTATGCTAACAGTGCACTGCTTTAGGCTACATGTGCTTGTGTTACGCTATAAATTTTGCTAGACAGTGTAGAGTAAATTTTAGGCCTTAAAGAGACCTCCATGCTATAGACCAGAACATTATTCCTTGTAGTTTATTAAACGCCCATCTAGTCTTTAAGATTTACATTTTTATTTAAGTAAATAAGAGCTCTACTTGTGCTGTACACAACTCTAACATTCAGATCTTTCATAGAGACACACGGCGAGATGTTATCTTACAGAATACGCCGGTAGTTCTTCTCCTGGTAGGCCTGGTTGATGACGTAGCTGATGAAGACCTGGAAGTGGTTTATAGCGTGATAATGAACGATGTCGCACACGTCTGAGATCAGGATGGACTCTTCGATCCTGTGCTCCAGATCCATGAGGAACCTGAGGAGAACCATGAGGTCACATTAGAAACCACAACAGTGACTCACATACTTCATAAACTTGTACTACACCCTAGCAGGTGAGTATGGAATTCAAGTATGGACTTCAGAGATAATGAAACACAATCATTGGAACATACAAGTTCTGTCTGAAATTGAAACACGTTTGGTTTGCTTGAGTTTATTAGATTTAGCGTAGTTGAGCACAATGTTTATAAAGTAAAATTGTGTAAAAAGTGCTGTACAAAAGCAGGTGTGGAGGGCCGAGCTGCAGTCCTGACTCACCCGCGTGAATCATTACATTGGTGGGCGGATTTGTGCGATATAAAGCTAACTGACTGGAACCCAATCACAAAAGCAAGTTAATTTTAGCCTATTGCTAAATGAGAGGAAGCGGTAACTTTTGCCTCTTTGTTGTGATACATTTTTATTCTTAATTAAAACAAGCTATTTATAAATATGTTCTCAGTATGTTTTACCATAAATCGGCTGTATTTGAATGTTCAAACGCATCAGACTGTATTCTTTACAGTATAAAGAGTCAGTGTGGTCCAAAAACTGTTGCAAAACTATGTTGCTCAGCCTGAGTTTTTAGTTGGCTTTCAAAAAATAAAAGCATCGGATCAGACAATGGAAAGCCACAAGCGTATGAAACTAAACCCAACCGCACGCCATCCCTCCGCTAACACACCTCTCGCTTGCCTTCATGATGTCCTCAATATTCGAAAACAGGAAGTGCATGTCTGACTGACTCAAGGTGTTGACAAGAAGAGGGTTGCGAAGAAAGTGGGTCTCCAACAGCTCCAGACTTTTGTAGTACGACGCCTCTGAAGTCACCAGTTCAAACATGGCCTACAGACAGATACACAGAGATTGCTTCGATTCTTCATGTTTATCTTTGCGTTTTCGGTATTGCTAGCAACAACAAAAACATGGTGCACAATTTGACAAAGCAAAAAACGCAACATTTCAGTTACAGCTGCAGAGAAACTGAGTTTTAACACAGAAGCTCTGAGGCTGAAGTCAGTCAGATTTGCTTTAACTTCCAGAAAAGACTAAGTCTGAAACTCAATAAAATGATTGTTACCATGGAAACGTAATAGCTGCCCACTCACGTACAGTAAGGTTCGAGGTTGTCATGGCAGTCTTCCTACACTCTCAGACTAAATACTGTACATATTGTACACATACAATATTGTACAATAAATGTACACAATCTTTTAATGCATGAAATAAGTGACTGTTATTTGTTGATTAATTTATAATAATATATGATGTTGTTGCTCACAGTGCCTCAGAAACAAACCTTATTTAGTTTGTTTTTGACTGTTTTTTGCTTACAGTGAAACCTTGTAATGTTGACATTTATCTTAGAGTTGATTGGTCGGTTGGTTCATGGCTTAAAACTCTGAATGATGATGGTTTTTAACCCCAGTAAAGACGTTAAATGGAAGGGGTTGAATGGGTCCCACCTCCTGCAGAATGATCTCCTTCGGTTCCAGTGTTTTCAGTAGACCCGACTCCTTCACGGCCTCCAGGTTTTGCCAGAGGCTCAGTGAATGTGCACTGTTTCTCAGCTGCAGCTGCAATGCAGGCGCAGCCATGACCCCTGACCCCGCGTTCGGAAGCCCATCTCTCTGCCGTCGCTGATCGATCTCCTGCTGCTTGGAGGTGTCACGATATTCTTGATACAAAACATCTGAACACACGACAAAACTGCGTCAGTCAAACATCAGCGTATCAGTCAGCGTTTGCATTCATCTCAGTTTATGATGTACAAACACCAACCAATAAATGTTTTATCATGGGTGACAATGTGGACATGGACTTTGACCAAGGAGGCCTTGGAGACACTGGAGACAGCTGTTAGCATCTCACTAGCAGTTGATTGACTAGCACAAACATGCAATCTCAAACGCGCCACCTTTGTTTATGGAACCACAGATTTTTATGGTGAGACAATCAGCTGTGCTGTAAGTGTCAGGTTCCCAGCTAACACTTTTAGGTTGTAAGAATGTTTGTGTAACGTTTCCAATAGGTAAAAAAAACATTAAAAATGCAATTTTGACAGTTTCAAGAATGTTCAAAACATGTTTTTTAGTCACAGTATTTACATTTTTGCTTGGTTATAAAAGCGCTCATTAAACATTTAGCAGAGATTGTAAACTCTTTATGAAAACATCAGCCTAACAACGTTTGACCTCAGACACACCAGAAGTCTACCACAGCTTCCTAAAGCTCGAGAAACATAATCTAGAATGACCTTATAAACTGTGTACCTGCCTGATAACGCCACTACAAAGAAGAAAAGCAAGTGTGTACATTAGGTTCTCACAAGACTGACTTTATACAGAGGAAATCTGTTGCGTAATGTTCTGTAGTCACATTCAACAAGACGTTCAGGTGGGTGTTCGGCACCGTCGCTTATATAACCGAGGGCGTGAGAAGAGAACAGGAGAAATGAGAAGAGACTGCAGGAGATGGAGGAGAAAAATCTGGAGACCAAAGGAAGAACCAGAAAGAAGTGAAGAAGAGAGAAAAGAGGAATGGAGAGATGGATGAAGACGAGAGTGAAGGAGAGAAACATGATATAAAATGATGCTGCGTTGGCGAAGAGAGCGGACATCTAACTCTCTCGCTGTAATTCTAGCATATATTTAAAAAGACATCACCCACACACTGCACCTGCCCTCATCCTACACACACACACAAACACACATCTCCTATACACATCAACACGCCAGTGCTGTAAATCACACTGCAAATAACATGCCAACACTGTTCAACTTCAGGCAAATAAATTAGCATGAGTGTATCAATCTCCCAGCCTTTGTCCTTTGTGTGTGTGTGTGTGTGTTTACTTAACAATAAACTGTAAAAATTTGTACCCACAAGTCAACAAAACCAGAAAAATGTTTCTGCTATAATACTATAGTAAACAGTTTTGGTAAAAATTGTAAACATGCAGAACGTTTCTGTTTAAGTTAGCATGTGGGTTAAGCTGAGGACAACTAGCCGTGTACGAAAACAACAGAAGTCTATGGAACGTCCCATTTAGCGTAAACGTGTGTGTGCATGTGTGCATGTGTGTGTGTGTGTGTGTATAAATGTGCACTTACCGACGTTCTTCACAAATTTGAAATTGCGGCAGGAGTTTTCCACTGCCATCTTGTGCGGACTGTCACCATTCCTCACCAGACTGAATGAGCGGGAACAGAAGAAACCAGGGTGTGAGAATACAGAACAACCAGTAATCAGTGACTAGCAGGATTAGACAGCATGAGTGTGTACGGGGGTGTGTGTGTGTGTGTGCGCGCCAAAACGAGAACACTTTATCCCTCAACCAAAACACCCTACAGCTGCTGGAGCCCTACTTTTGTTTCCAAATAAGGGGAAAATGATTTCCATGCTAATCTAGCTTTATTACATTAGCCTGAAACAGTCAAAGCCATTTGCAGCCACACATAAATGTGTGTGTTTCATCACACAATCAAAATACACGACTATGGGGCTGATATATATTCATAAACAAACACATGCAGGATCTGGTCTGCGATGTCTTCTCAGGAATCTCCGTTCTGCTCCTATTGTGCACCAAACGCTCTGTAGAACGTTCTCAGAACGCGCTGAGAGAACATATCAGATCTGTAGGTTTTGCACGAACTTGTCGAGTGCATGCTGTCACTGAAGCATTACAGCATCACGGATCATAATAACAAGCAATTTTCTTCACACTTACTATAAAATTCTCAAATTCACGTTCATTAAACTTTTACTTACATTTTATGGACTGCATAATTAGCTATTAAAAATGACACACAATAACACACTGTGTGTGTGTGTGTGTAGGCGTGTATACAAACATGCATGTGTATGATGCCAAAATGCAAAACTAAGTCATGCACAGACTTTTAAGTAACGTCACATTGTTCTTTCTTTTAATTTACACACCGAAAGGAGTTTTTAATATTGGAAAAGTACAAACAAAGTTTCACAACAATCCAGTTTCCTGTTCCCTCCTCTCTCTCTCTCTCTCTCTCTTTCTCTCTCTCTCGCTCTCTCTCTCTCTCTCTTACCGGAGTGTGATGTTGTCGGGGTCGGTGGGGTTGATGTCATTGTCCTGCACAGTGCAGGCTTTGCTCGTCTGTTCACTCAGCTCTTCCATGTCTTGTCTACGCGACCAATCTCCCGGCGTCGCCAACGGAGACCGTGAGCGAGCTCCTCCCAATCCAGCACTTCCGTTGCTTGGCAACAACATTCCAGGGCGAGAAGGCGGACTGATAAAGATATATAAATACTGTTAATGTTTAAATAATGGGAGATTTGAAGAAATACACGATATACTTGAAATGGGACACACACACAATGTAAACACTCTTTTGGACATTGTTGACCACAGGCACACACAGAATCACAGCCAAACACAAAGTCACTTACACACACACACTTATTTCTCAACTTTCAACCCTTTAACTGCCCCCCCACACACACACTGTCATCTTGAGCACTCTGACACAATGTCATACAAATCTTACATATATTACAAAACACAATGCACATCTACACCTACATACACACACAGAAAAACAGACAGACAGATGCATAATATAAACAATGTTTTCATCAATCGAAATATTAAGAATAAAATGCAATAACAGATGCGCTACGTTTGTGTGAGATATCGTGACTATCTATGGTATTTTCTCATTAAGATGTCAAAGTAAACTATTGTGTTTGTGTGTGTTTGTGTGTACACACTTACTGATGCATTCTGGGAGAGAGAGGGGATTGATTTGCCGCAGAGGGGCTGATCCTGTTTGAGGAGGTGGGGTTTGCTGCTAAATTAAGAGAAGAGGAGGAGTCACATTTAGAAAAGGGGAGGCGTTTATTATAATGATCTTTACAAGCAACAACCTCACAGAGCTTAGATATGTACATACACACAATTGCAATGGAACAGAATTCAGCTAAAGAGATTACAAAAAATTAGTAAAATCCTTTGTTTAGCTAAAAAAAACCACAGAAATTAATTTCAGTGCCAGACAAAGTTCTTAAATACAGCCAAAATAGCATACTGGTCATTCCATTATTACCACACACATTGGCGAACAAACACACTCTATCAAATGAAACACACACACACACATAAACACAGAGGGCCCATTGTGATCATGCCCTGTGCTGTCTGAATCTTTGTGGGCACAGGAATGTGCAACCGGGGCCACGAATGGACGTTTCAGTCACTGTGTTTGCGTCTGAGAAAAGTCTCTCCAGTTTACCATGAATTTTTCATCCTCTGCAAATTCTGACATGTTGGTAACAAAAGTCACATCTCAAATACTTTATTAGTTTCTCCGAGTTGCTTTCTTGGTCAACCGCTGGCACTTGGTAGGGTGCAGTGTAGGGCGCTGGACTTTGAGTGAGTAAGATTAGGAGATCACGCCGCTTGTTTGTCAGCGTCCTTAGATAAATATTGACTCATGTGTCAGTATAACTGCATTCTACACCCGACTGATACGAACTTGAGCTGTAATACATTCCATCACAAGTGTGCTGTGCTAAAACCAGTGATTTAAACAAGCCCTGAATCTTATATATTAGATCTTATACACTAATCTTTGAAGCATAACTTGTAATATCTACACCCTACACCCGTTTAAATGACATTAAATGAAATCTCCTTGATCAAAAGTAAGTGCAGACTGTATCAAGGTCATTTTTTTACCAACTTATTTTATGGTTGGTTAATAATTTGCTTTAAACCCAGTTTTCACGTGTCAGATTTAGGGCACCAATCAACAGTAGAATGGGGTTTTTCCCAGCGGTCGTCTGAAACCGGAGAGAAACCCAAAATAATACGTAATTTGTAAGATTGTAGGAAACTAAGATTCATTTAAGACTAATGGAAAAATTGTCATGAATAAATAAACATTGATAATGCCCGCCTTTTAAAGATTAACGTTTCTTCAGAAAGATTTGTTTTCTGGTCCGCATTAAACCTCAGCGTGTGTTTGTGTTTATGTCTGTAATTCTGTATAGACTTTGTACAGTATACTAAGACCAGGGGATTACCAGACTGTGTACACTGCACTTAAACTAACTTATGAGGCATTACAAAACACAGACACGGTTAATTTTATTAATACCAGCAGAAAAGGCTGCAAACCACTTTGCCTTGGCAACTAAGAGAGAGAGAGAGACAGAGACACACACAAACACACAGACTTCGCACATTCACACCAAACTATCAGTGTGTATAAAAAGATAAACTCTTAAAAAGCACATCTTCACACAGACACAACACACACACACAACAGTCACAGACATGTGCGATAATCAAACATCCCTTCAGAGTGTAGAGCAATATTTTTAAAAAATGTTCATCTCAAGCCATTACTCATCAGACACCAACGCTTGTACACACTGTACAATTTTGGCTGCGTTTTACAGCCTGAAACAAGTTTCCAAGGACAAATTCTGTGGTACTAGGGCAAAATAAATTTTGCCTAAAGATCTTATCAAGACTATATGGTACAGTCTGACAAGCAACAACCACATAAGGCCATACAAACCATACAGCGTGTGACCGGCTTAAGAGTGCAATGCATTCTGGGTAACCAACTACAGCTGAGAATACTGATCCATTCAGATGTTGGGTGTTTAAAACAAGATGTGGGACTTTTTAAATATCACACATACATGTAGATACACATATTAATTCTGTTTGATAAGCCAATTAAAAAAATCAATTAGAAGTATGGAGTCTAGGCGCAAGCATGCATAAGTACGCAACAAATGCTATTATGTGAGCGACCTCACATAGACCTCACATAGCTTTGGGTTTTAATATGTACAATGACCTCTGAACCAAACACTTTTACATAATTTACCACGATGTAAAAAATAATTAATATTATAAAATATTTCTACTGAAAGTATAAGGCAAAGTGTCTATCGAACATGTATGTGGTCAAAACCAAAAGCTTAAAAGAAATCTTTATAGCCTCAATAAAATAAAAGAGTATTATGCTAAACACATGATCTGATCACATGACCACTTTCTGACGTTCTCATTCTGGTAAATGTTGGAAAACCTGTATCTGCTAAAAGTATTTATACTTTCAGTATATAGGCTTTAAAGCTAACAGGAATGGATTTCAACTCACAAGGGACAATTTAGTGTATTTAAACATATTCAATTCACTTCAAAAAGTGTCAAAAAGACAAAATTGTTTAACTGGTCATGTGATCTTAACATGGCGGCCACCATGAGTTAGAATTCAAAACAACTCTCTCCTCAAATTCCTCATATGACACTTTCATGTGATGTGATTGTACACCTACATCCACTTGAATCAACATTACATTAAAAATCAACAATGCAAAGTGAATCAAATCTAAATCACAGGAGCCACTCAATTCTTACTTAGAGGATCTTTGGTCCAATGACACGTGTATCAAGGAATATTGATGAAGAATGATGTCACTGTTTATGGAATAAGCCAGAAATGACAGTCACAGATTTAGTCTTTCAGAAATAATGCAGAAACGCAACCTTTTAACGAAACCATAACAAAACGAAATGGCAAAATGATTCTGTCATTCAAATGACAGACGCAAAGGTCAATTTAGTCACAGTAATGCAAATAAACACGCTGGCAATAAACACTCTCTGACACCTATAAAAACACACACACATGCACGCACATACACAATTCTCAGAACAAATAAACAAACAGCGAACAATTAAACCAGTTTCTCGAGTTTCGATTTACCGCAGGGCAAAATCACGTGCTTCTCTTTATCCTTTCAACAAATTACCAGGATTTGTTTGCCAAAATGTTATTGTTATAATCTATTAAAAACCTCAGAAACAACTAAATTGTAAACAAACTGAAGTCAATTCTATCAGTGACAGTCGGTGTAGTTTGTGTCAAGTTATTGTTGTTTGTTTTTGTTATAATTTCAATATAAGTCAATTCTCACAGTTTAAATTAAATGTGTGCAATTCAACTGAGCCAGTTTTGACAAACCACAACAAACTATGTTTTACAACACACAGGAAACAACAGCCCACTGTTTAGACCCATCACATTTGCTAGGTAATGCTAATACTGTAACGCTATCAGTTTTAGTATTAAGTTGAACCAGTAGTTTTGAAAGTATCTGAAAGATCTCCTGCTGTCTTCAAACAAACATATGTAATCAAACAAACATCTATTTCACTTCAAAGTAGGTTATATATTTTTTAAAAAAAATTCTCACTTTTTGTCTGTTCCGACGCAGCCAACTTTGATTTTCTCATCGAGCGGTAGAACCTCGAGTTCCTGCGAATTGGAGATATACCGGTGACTTTGGCATCATCTTCCTCATCTTCATCCGCGCTGGGCAGGTGGGCCGCGGGGGTCCGGCTTCTGGGAGAGGCTTCCTGAGGTTTCTGAGGCCTTCTCCCTCTGAACAGCGCTGTCATCATCACAGCGATGCTCTCAGATCCCACAGACATCAGACACAGGATCCAAACCTTTATACAATAATCCCCATTAGATAAACACGCAGGAATTCCTGTGCAAATCCTACCCGGTACTCTAACACACGATCCCACAGTAGCAGTGTTGTGCTCTTTCTCTGGCTAATTACCTCACTGCACTATTACTGCCCTTATTCCTGTGCCTGAGGGGAAGGCGTGTGGGTATTAACTCCAAACTTTGGCAAGATCCATAGCATTACGTTCCAAAACTGTTTCTCGCTCCCTCTCTCTCTGAATCCTCTCCTCTCTGGCACTTTCGCAAACCTGTCCTCTGCCCCCAGTGTCAAAGTTCTGCCCCCTCCCTTCCATTCATTCTCGCCCGCCCAGGCTCCCAGTTACCCGCCCTCTTTTCTTCCCTGTCACACTGCCTTACCCTGTTCTGAATCAGCGCATACCTCTGAGCCCCACGTGTGTGTGTGTGTGCAGAACAGGTAAAGTCACTAAAACAGCAGATCCTGTCATTTCAGCTGTCACTCTGTTACTATGAACGCGGACGCCTCACCCATCCTGCAATAACAACACAAACAACAAAACTCAACATCATTTTGTCTCATGAACAATTTAAACACGACAGATTTATTTCAAAAGCAAAATTGTGAAACATTTTTCTTACTGATTTTGTCTTTAGCTCCAAAATCTAACAAAATAAGTTTATGCTTAAGGTTAAATTAAAAATGTAAATATGTTAATATAAGGTTAACATATTATTCAAATATATTATTATGTTAAGTTACTATAATAATAATAATATAAAAAAATCCAACAGGACAAAACTAATTCGTTGCAACTAGCCTTATTACCCTAAACAATCTGAACTGATTGTAAACTTATTTACATTTTTATTCTTAAATACATTTGTGTTTGACTTGTATTAATTGTTTTGTATAAAAGTTTGTAGTCATGTTTTTTGTCATAGAAATGTTCTCAGCAGTCAGCTGACTATTACTGGGTAGAAAGTTTTGACTCTCTCTCTCTCTTTCTCTCTCCCTCCCTCCCTCGACCAAAAGCACCCTGTCTAATCCCATTGTACGCTCACTGATTAACACACATTGACACGTATACAAAAGCACAGACGCACACACGGACACACAACAGAATGTGGGCTGTGCATGCAACCACACAGTTTCACATACGTGTAATCCAAATATTCCATCATAACACAGATTAGTAACATGCAGCGTGAACAGACCAGACAGGCCTGTGTCAGAATTATCTTTGTCCCTATAACAAAACAAACAAAACTGCTCCTCTTTTTATTACCTTGCAAACTCCAGCATCAGTATTATGTTACAAGGAGAAACGTGAGAAACAATTATATGACATACTGGATAAACACACAGATATACAAACACAACTGAAACATGTCCCATAATAACAATTTTCCACATAGTCTTTACTAGGCTCAACACACTAGCTACATCTGACAGGTTTTTAACAATAACCTAAGATGGAAAAGAGGTTAATAAATAAATGACATAATTTCAAAACTCATTTGGAGTCTGACTGTGTTTAAGAAAAATGTGTGCGTTCAGGGTTGGAGGATAAATGAACAAAACCTGTTTTCGGGACGGAGTGTGAATCCATTGAAGCATCTGAATGTTTTGTTACATAACACCAGAGGAAAGTCTGTGTCACGATGGGAGAACTTTCATATCAACGTCACCTGTGAAAACAAGGTGTGCCAAAGTTTTGGGTGAATACGCAAATACTGTCAAAATGATCATCTTCAATGCTATCAAAACTGTTGATGTCAGTTTCCCTCTTTAACATATTTTATTTAATATTTGTGTGCGAAGAAAGATGTCACACTGTTTCTGCATTTCATTTTAGCTTAAACATCAGATGCATGTGTAATTTCAACTTATTTATATACTTTTCGACAGTCTAAAACGTCTGTCTGCTCACTGTCTGTCTTTTTTTATATATATCTAAGCTTATTTTAAGTTTACTCTTTGTTTAGTAAGTTATAAGTCACGGCAATGGCTATAGAGGCATATAGTGGTTAAGGTTTGGCGACATCTAGCGGTAAGATCTGGTATCTTTAAACCCGATAGGAACTGACTTCTTGTCTTCTTGGTTAAAAAAAGAAATGCACATTGGTTTTTTGGACTTTACACTCTTTCACTTCCTCTGCAATTCGTGGTCTGTGCAAGAAAGTCAGTTTTCACAAGCTATTAAAAAGACAAGTTTGCTGTTTACAAACTATTGATTTTAGCTATTTTTATATAATTATCATACATGCACCGACTCGTTTATTGTTTCAGTCAGACAAGCCCAAACAAGACGACAGGATAGTAAAAACTACAAGCATAATAAAGAATAACGATAACATATCAAAGACAGGTTGGTGCAGCTTGTCAACAGTAGTTTGACGTTTATGGTGCTTCTGGGATCTGGGTTTTGCTTCAGTACCTACGTGTACGGCTCGCATTTCACTGGTATCGCTTTGTTTTCAACTTTTTCCCAGTTTGAGGTCCAGCATCACGCTGTGGGTCCAGCGTCCGGTGCCGCACGTGGCGCCGGCGACGCCAGACCGCCGCTGCGATCCCACAATCCACCGGGAGAGTGACGCGTGACTTAAAATGCAGCATAAACATACGGTGAGTTTTATTAATATGAAATATTATTATTATTTATGATTAAATTAAACACAAATGTATTGTGATCTATAAACACAAATGCATTCGGTTCATTGAACACGTACGGAGTGCATGAGAATGTATTAAGTTGAATGGTATACTGTGTAATATTGATATATTAAATGTAATGTAATATTAATGTAACGTTTGCTTATTAAATAATAGATGTTAATGCATTAGGTTAACCTAACCCTTGTCGTAGATGATCTTTAGGTAAACCACGTTTAACACCTACACGTAGTTGTGTATGTAAACTACAGTCGTTTCTCTTTCACACACACTCACAAGCGTCTGGTACACAGATGGTCTGCAGAGGAAACGGCAGAAGAAAACTTCAGAAGAAACTTTCTTCACATAATATCAGGAACCGGTGATTAAAACAACGCCTGACATCGCAAATGAACTCATCAGGTATGTAATCGCACCCACCGCACTTACATCTGTAACAGTCACCGTAAGACCACCTTGAATCTCTGTTTTGCGCTTTTTAATACATACATATATTGCAATGATTGCTTTTGTGTTTCGTGATCTGATCCGATCATGCATTTCATAAACTGAGTTTGTTTCACGTTATTGAACGCGGTCGGTGTTCAGTACGGTGTTCAGTACAGGCCTGAGAAACGTGTATTGATTTATAATGAAATACGATTTATTGATGGTTAAACAAACGCAAACATTCATATAACTGCGGAACAAACAATAAATATACGACACAGATTATTATTAAAAATCCCAGTCATTTTGCACCTCTACACAAATAACAAAACTGGTGCTTAAAGTTTTGTGACTAATATTTTCACATTGTAAACTGAAGCTACAACTAACAGCACATCTTTAAATTAAGACTTTATGAAGAACATGCGTATTATTTGACATATATGATATCTTTGTGTTTGTATAGTTTTATTTTATGATGTCACCAGGACATGATATTTTACAGCTTACGATTATTTGCATGTACTTTCATAAACAGATTTATTTTTATGACATAAGAGCGACATCTGCAG
>JBAJNP010008206.1:0-20752 GCA_036877545.1 Yasuhikotakia modesta | reverse complement strand
GACAGTGAGATGGAGGAACTCGGTTACCTGGTTTTACTCTGTGGTGAGTAGAGCTGATATGATCTGATCAGACAGATGATGGTAAAGATGTTCACATATAGATAGATACTTTAAGAAATAATAATCCAAATCTTCAACACAAATGTAATGCTTAAGATTTTTAAAGCTTTTAACAGCCTTTGGACAATCTTAATTTAATTCATTTTCAGGTATCAATGTAAAAAACTTTCTTTTTTTTAATAGGTCTTATGTCTATTCCAGGTAGTTTAGAAGGTAAGACATTATTAATACTTCACATACACACATAAATAATAAAATATTGGGAATGAGGTTCAGATAATTCTCTAATGGTTTATTATTTTGAATTATTCATTATTTAAAATTATTATGTTGGAATATTGATTAATTCAAAATAAGCAATTCAGTTTTTAAATTCTGTCTGTCTGTTTATACTCAGCTAGACTCACTGTCAATTACTGTTTTCCTTTCAGAGAATTTAGCGTCCAAAGGAACGGCTACACACTCATCTACATACAACACCTTTGTAGCCGCAAACGCTATAGATGGATTAAGATACGGCTCCGGTGAAGCAGCTCACTGTTCAATTACACAAGCTGAACTTAACTCATGGTGGAGGCTGGATCTCCTGGATAGTTATGAGATTGGTACAGTGATCATTACTATTAGATCTGACTGCTGTACTGCACAAACTAATGGAGCTGAGATCCGTATCGGAACCTCCCTGGAAAACAATGGAAACAACAATCCCAGGTGAAGTTATCCATAAAGTCAGTTGAAGAACTCCAATCCTGACAGAAACGATTTGATGGATTGACACACTTCTGCTTAATATCTCTAGATGTGCTGTAATTTCTGGTCTTCCACTCGGTGGAACTGGCAGTTACTCATGCAGTCTAATGGTGGGACGATATGTGAACGTGATCTTGACTGGAATTGTTTTTTATCTCTCTTTGTGTGAGGTGGAGGTCTACGAAACAGGTAATTTCTGACACCCATTCCATTAGGTTGCGCTGAGAAACTTAAATTATGTCATTATTGTTACAATTATTATAATTTTTTTTAGAGAATTTGGCATTAAAAGGAACAGCTACGCAATCAACCACACATGACCAAAGGCACGCTAAAAATGCCATAGATGGCAAAAGATATGGCTCTTTTTCACTGTACTGCTCTACTACATCATCTCAACTTAGTCCATGGTGGAGGCTGGATCTCCAGGATAGTTATGAGGTTGGCACGGTAACCGTCACTGCTAGACCAGACGGGTTTGTGGCTCAAACCAATGGAGCAGAGATCCGTATCGGAAACTCCCTGGAAAACAATGGAAACAACAATCCCATGTAAAGCTATTCATGAAATCAGTTAAACTCTTATAAATGGATTTACGAGGAGTTTAAGTGGAGATTGATTGATTTTCTCTCTCTAGATGTGCTGTAGTTTCTGGTCTCCCACTTGGTGGTGTTGGCAGTTACTCCTGTAATGGGATGGAGGGACGTTATGTGAACGTTGTTATGACTGGACTTACTAATCATCTTGCTCTGTGTGAGGTGGAGGTCTACGGAAAACGTAATTTTTAATATCTAATTCTATACTGCTAGCGCTGTGAATGTACTATAATTGACTTTTAAATACTTTAAACTGAACTTATTATTATGTCCAGTTTTACAAGATGTTAAAACCTTGGGGTTTTTACCGAATGTGAAGTTTCAGCTCAAAATATTTCACAGATCATTTATTAAATTAGGCTATAATAGCAACTTTTTGGGAGGGAGCAGAAACGCAGGTTTACTTAGACAAATACTACTTTAATGTATCGTAAAAGTCTAGTGAGTGCTAGACTGTTATATTTCTTATATTCCTGACTGTTATATTATATTATAGACTGTTATATTTCTAGTCTAGTGCTAGGCCGTTATATTTCTTAACTAAAGTGTTATATTGGATTAAGGGGATAATTGGCATGTAGCATTGAATCTGATTAAAGATACAGACTGTTTTTATCAGTGGATCAGTGGAGTTTTGTGTAAAACACGGATCACAGATTTACACGAGCGCATCAAAATACTTGTTGTCTTTTTAATTAGGCGAGTAACTTGTGAAATCACAGAAAGTCGAAATATAAAGTAAAAGTATACAGTATATAAACTGCTGTTCTTAAGTTTTTTCTTGTGTAGTTTTTTATTGTATATTATATATGTATGATTGTTGTTTTTTTGTGTTTCAGGTCATAGATTAAAACATTTTCTGAGGCTGCAGTTTTTCTCCGTTGTTAATGCAGCTGCAGAGAGTGACAAAATCCTCACCCAGGTCAGAAAGTAGAGAGTATTAAAAAAGTATATTAAAAACAATGACTGACAAATCACAGTGTTTTTACTGTTACAGTGTTTCAGTATCACTGAGGTAATGATATTAAGTGAGATAATCATGTAATGTGACTAAATCAGTCTGTGTATTGAACTACCTTATCTGTTTTAGTTGCAGTCTGCTCTGGCGTTACACATCTCTGATTTTAACATAACCTGGACTCAACTACCCCAGCAGGAGGTGAAACATGAGAATAGAGGCAAGTACACATTTTTGTTGTTTTACAGCTTTATATTACAGCATCTGGTGGACAGAGGAAGACTTGTTAACATTACAGCACAGAATCACCTTAAACACAAAGTCATCTAAAAGAAATTTATAATAAGAGTATATACTGCAATTTACTAAACTTTTTTATTTGCAGGTTCTTGTGTTTAATGATCCGCCTTGAAGAAGATTTTTGTTATATTTTTCATCCTTTTCTTGCTGCCATTATAGCTGTTATCACTCCTGTACGTTTAAAAAAATATGTAGCTAAATGTTTTTGTGTACAACAATTCAGTCATTTCATAAGTATAGTATAAACTATATCTGAAAGAGAATATAGGTTGTTATAGATAGAAGTCAACAATGACTTGACTACAGAATATTTATGGTTACTTTGCTTTAATACTTTAAGCAATAGTTTATATCATAACTACTTTTTCAATCATGAAAAAACGTTGTATATGTTGTTTATTTAATAGAAAGCAAAAAAAGCAAAAAAAAGTCAAAGCAAAAAACATTTGACACTTGATAATTGTACTTGATGTACCAACCAATCATATTGCTGTTTTAGTTTGGGGGCGGGGTGGTCTTAATATGCAAGGATCAACAATGGCATATATCAAAAACAAGTTTATGTGTCGTAGCCAGACGCTCCGAAAAGGTTCACCAAAGTGCTTAAATGTGCTAATAAAATACTTTCATCTAAAACGCATACCAGAACAGGGTTACTGTACTCAAAGTACTGAATGGAGTAAAATAAATGGAGAACAAATCATCGTTTGTTAAATTGACAGAAACTTTAATGTTTTCAACCATTGAAAAAACAGTGATCCTGCTAAGCTTGTAAATCCAGCCATGATTATAGACTAAAGACTAGGACTTCAGACTCCCCAAGAAAACAATGCATAAATCAGGACACATCCACAACAAAATCAGTAACATGTTTTTATTGACTAGATAAAGAACTGGTTTGATAAGCATAAATTATTATTTTACATTAAATGAATGAAGGACTTCTTGATATTATCTGCAGAATAAAATGACTCTGATTCAAGAGGCGTCACAATAAATAAATACATGTTCTCATCACTTTACAGGAGGTGCCACAATAACAGGTTTTTAAAGTATCTATTTTCTAATAATATTTTACTATTATACAATATCAAAAATCTTGATCTCTAAAAAAATCTCTAAAAGATTTTTACATCTAAAATGTATTAATTACAAGGCAACAGATTTAAATAAACTGGCAAAATGATGTAAAGAGAAATGCTTTAGAGATCCATCTGTTGTGATTTCTTTGTGAAGGTGAAAGTGAAACTAACATTTGTTGCTTTTTTGTATTTTTATTATTCACCGCAACCTGTAAATAAACATTGCAAATGACATCACACTGGTTTCATAAGAAAAATAAAGGCACAAAGAGAAATGATTGTTATTTTACAAGATAGATAGACTCACGTTTTCTTTCCTTCACTTTTTGAAGCACTTGTTTGGGGGGTTGGGACCACTGGACTGTAATGTTTTCAAATCCTCCGTTATTCAGAACAGATCCTAACTGCAATTAACATCATAACATGAATTTCATATTAACACCATGAACCTATAAAAATGAAAAATGAACTGCTTTAAACAACAGATAAAGGGACTCCAAATGTATTCATTTAAATCATCTGAGATCTATCTGTGAAATTGTGAACTATACATCGTAAAATGTTCAGTCATTGCAGAGACAATAAGTTGAACTTAGTGACAAACAGCATCAGTGGTAATAAAAAACTTAATATAAAAATACATTTTTTTAATTTTTCACACACTTGTAAATCTCATAATAAAAAGTTTGTTTTTTGCTCACGTCTTGAAGAAGATTGTTTCTCCTTGTAGGGTCAGTCAAGTCAGTTACAGAGTTAAACTGCATCCTCACCTTAGTTCTTTTAAGACGAGGATCTAACAAACAATATAAACACAGAGTGGAAACTTCTAAAAACACACAAAACAAGCCAATTTTGAAATTGCACTGATTGTGAATTACAGCAGTTGAGTTTTGAGAAAAATGTACAACACCATAAGGATGTAATGATTACATATGTATATGATAAAGCAACACTACAGATTTACCATCTTCATAGACCTCCACCTCACACAGAATGAGAACCTCTTCATATCCAGGAAGAACCACGTTCACATAACGGCCCGACATTCCTCCACATGCGATAATATAAGAGTCACCTAGTGAATCTCCAAAAATAACAGCACATCTACAAACAGAAAGAGAAACGGATGCAGAGCAAGATCCCACATTGGTACGGTTGGTACCCCTCCTAAATTCATGTTTATTTTTGCAATCATTCCTCAAAGGTTTGGTCCCCAGTTGAGATTGTAACTGATGAAAACTTTAAACATTTTTCATCAGTCATCAAAAACCAAACTTTTTTTCACCCAGTCAATAAGCAGAAAATGAGTTACACAACATAAAAACTATTAGGACCATATCTTGCAAAAGCAATTTCTAAACCTGGTACAACGATTGAACCAATTTCTGATTTATGCACATATGATACCTAAAAACCATACACTTGTATAACTTGTAGTATAACTATATAAGGTGGATTGCACTAATGTGGGACTTTTTTTGTATTTCAGACTTCTGTAGTATATTACAATGTTAAGCCAACATGATAAATCCTCACCCAGTATTATTATAAACTCTGATCACAGGGCAGTACAGCTTTGATTTGTTTATAATTTCACTGGCATTCATTGGTTTGTGGGAGCTGAGGTTTAAGCGTCACACATTAGGACAATTCACCCTTTACATCAACAACAGAATCTGTGACTATGTAACTGAGAGATTCTCACATAGGATTGTTGTTGCCGTTGTTCACCAGAGAGTTTCCAATGCGAATCTCTGCTCCATTTAAATTTTGTGAACAGCAGATGACAACTCTGTTTACAGAATACTCCTCATGCAGATCCAGTCTCCACCACGGGTCACTCCCAAAAACTGTTTCTGTGCACGTTGTGTCCCGTATGCCGTCAACAGCATTTTCAGCGACGCCATCCTCAAACGTTGATATCTGTACAACATCTCCAGCTGCTGCCAAATTGACTGAACAACAATCAAGAAAAGTGAAAGACATTGAATATTGAAACATATATAATGTATCAGTTGTCCTTCAGTCTAGTTGAAAATATCTCATACAGCGATGTAAAGATATTTACTGTTAGTTGATAATATAAGGCGACACAACAGAGCTACCTTCTCCATAGACCTCCACCTCACACAGAACGAGAACCATTTCATTTCCAGGAAGAACCAGATTCACATAACGTCCCACCATCCCTCCACATGAGATCGTGTGAGACTCATCTGCTGGTTTAACAACTGCACATCTACAGACAGAGTGTGAAAGATTTGCAACATAAAACAAAATTTCTGTTTATAATTATAAGGACCACATTTATGTAGTAACTCAAACCCAAAATGTTTAACAGGTCAAGTGTGTAAAGCACAACATTTACTTGCTAAAATACATTAAAATCATATATTTATTTTGAAACAAATGATACAACGTTTTTGAATTTGCATTGCAGACTCCCAATATCTTGTTTTGTTCTCTTAAACATGCAGATACACTGAAGAATGCATCTGCATATACATGAATACATCTCTTCATGTACAGACTTGTACTTTAAAAGCAAAACGTCTTTTAACATAGACAATAATGTGTATGTAAAGCAACAGAACATGTTGTTTTCTTCATGCTTTTAAATTGTTTGCAGTCTAAAGAACGTGGACAGTGTTTAAAACACCAATAAAACTTTTCTCACAGGGGATTGTTGTTGCCGTCGTTCACCAGAGAGCTTCCAATGCGAATCTCTGCTCCATTCATTGGTTTATTGATGACAACTGTGTTTACGGAGTAAACCCCATGCAGATCCAGTCTCCACCACGGGTCAGTCCCATAAACTGTTTCTGTACACGTTGTGTCCCGTATGCCGTCAACAGCCTTTTCAGCGACGCCATCCTCAAACGTTGATATCTGTACAACATCTCCAGCTGCTGCCAAATTGACTGAACAACAATCAAGAAAAGTTTCATTAAATTCATTATAACGTATCAGTTCTCCTTTGGTCTTCTTGAAAAATTAGTATTTGTAAAGACATTTGTAAAGAAGTGTTTGACAGGAGCAGATGCACATAACGGCCTGATCTCATGAGCAGGTGTGGGTCTCACCTGTATATGACTGTGAAACAGCTGTAGCAGTTTCTGGAGGATGCAGTAAGAAAAGCATGTGAGAAAAACAAGTCTGAACTACTCATGGCATTTAAAACATTATACAACTAACTTTATTATTCATTATCATCAAAGTCATATTGTATCATTTTCACAGGGAACCTGACAGAGCAGAAAACTCTCATTACAAACTTTCACGTTTGATTATTTTTACTAAGCCACGCAGAAACTTAAGTAAACTTTAATCTGTATTTGTTGCTATGTAATATTATTGGTTTACAATATCAATCTTAAGCTATAAATAATAGTTCTTCTAAAGTTAAAACTACTGCCCGACATGCATCAGGTTAATAAAGCGAAATGATGCATGTCTTACTTTATTCCCTCAATAGTGGATATTAATGTACTGCACCCTACAGAGTCATACAGATATATGGAGGATATATGGAGGAAACAAAATGATTTGATTTCATTGTTATGTAATAAAAAAATGCAGTGTAATATGTTTCTGATAAAAACTGTAGAAACATTGTATTATCGCATAGATCGGTAATAAATGATTATGTTTATATTTATATTTACTTTCACACCTATTGCATAAAGAAAGAAAGAAATCTATAAGTTAATGTAAGTCAGTTAAAGGGGGTTAAAGGAACTGGTCGGTGATTTTTAACAGCATGAGTTGAGCAGAAAGCGCGTGCTGGAGATGAGCGCACACCCGACTGCAAAAACATTGTTTTATGATTGTTGAGTATCTACGTTTAATTTCTGTATGTCACGTCAATCACTTTACCAGCTCTGAAAAATAGTTAGGCAGTGTTTTATTAAACAGATTAAACCATTAGAGAACACAATTTGTCATTACTTATTGCCATTTTCCAGGTTAGAAAAACACCCTGTAACCTTTTGAAAACGTTACTTTATGGTTGCAAAAAAGCCTAAAAATAACTATTAGGGTAAGTTCTATATAAGTTATTTTTAGGCTATTTGAAAAATATCCTACCTGTAAAGTTTTGGTAATGCTGTTATTGCCAAACTAGAACATTCCTACAATGTCATTATTTGGTTCCAAACAACAAATGAGACCCAAAAAAACATTAGGAGAGCGTTCCTCATTTACTTGTTTTGTTTTGACTGAAATCATCACACATTTCATGAATTAGAAACAAAAATGTAAGTAATGTAAAACGTGTTTGTGAACAAAGAGAAATGTTACTGTAATAAAATATATATTTAGGTTGTACTTTACCAAGAAGGATCAGCAGGCACTTGTAAAGTCTCTTCATGTCTGGTGGTGCGTCTGTCTGCGTTTAGAACCAGGAGCAATATATAAGATTGATGGAAGATGATTGATTTACTGATTTAAATGTGTCTCATGACATTCCCTTTCTCACCTCAGAGGAAGAGTGCAAATGTCACACAAATAATCTCACAATGCAAATTAAACAAAACTTGATATGCCACAAGGTATGTTTACTACAAATTTATGAAATATACAAAACTACCAACAGTGATTTTGTGTGCCTCACTTTGTATAACATGTCAAAATGTGAGAGCGTCCTATTTTTAGATTTCACTGGTAAAAAGATGTCCTGGCTAAAGTTTTCTTTAGTAGATGATGTGTTTGCCTTTGTTTTGAATGATTTACATTAGGTCAGACAGTCCAAACTAAAAGTATTAATAGTATGAAAATTAAATAACGTAACAGTCTAACTACAAAAAAAAAGCTGCATTTAATTTACTTAATACATTTTAATTCACATTTGTTGTTTGTTACTGTGGAAAAAAGTTCCCTTGTTTACCACTGAACTCATCTCTCAGTATTATCATCCGTTTGTGCTACATTCATTTAACACACAACAACACAAAATGTCAGAATGTCTGGCTGTGCTTTTTCCAGAGCCCACAGGCATAACGATTGAGCTTTTTTGCCAGGTTTGTTTACGCACACAAGAACTCAAGTTACAGAGCTTTCAGAGCACTGAAGGCAGCCAAAAAGATACAGGTAACCAACGTAAATAAAACCTATTTTTTAAAACCTATTTGTTTGTGTGCTAGTGTTTGTGGTGCTTCTGCTAACCAAGTACTTCAGCTAATCAAATGAGTTAAAACTTCTCTGTTGAAAAGATATTTGTAGACCAAAGCTGGTCCCCTCCTGTATCGCTGCCTGCTTTGCTTACATCCTCATTTGCACCAACAACTCATCTGTAATTCAAATTCGAACTACAGGACGTAAACAAAGCAGCGTTCCTGATAATCCCAGACAGAGCAGAGCAGCGACTCTCAAAATACACCCAGGGTTACTTTAACAAAATGCTGGGTGACTAAAGGCTAATGAGAAAATGACCTGTAATCTGTGTTATCTGTTCTCTAACTGGTGTTACAATTTAACAGATTGTGTTAACCGGTGACTAATTTATCTTTCTCTTCTTCATAACTTAAGCAGCATCTGTTCTGAAAGTCCTCCACCCAAACAAATCCTGACCCAATATTTCACTGTCCAGTACATGTAAACGTTTCTACTACATTGCTAAAGTGAAGAATAGGAGGTCCGATTAGCCGGAACAGAAAACTAAGTCACCCAAAAAGTGTCCTTTAAATGTACCCATGTAAATGTATTACAGCATTTAAACTCGTTTATCAAAAATACAATAAACATGGTGTAAAAGCTCATTATCAAGTTTGTTAGTTATCAAGTTTTCTATTCTGCACATATTCTATACTATCATATGAAGTTAAATGTTCACTGTCAAGCTGTTTATGTGAATCATCCTGCAACAGAAAATATTATTTTTCAACCTGAAACCTAACCTGTATGGTAGGTGCATCACAGGTCTGTTCCCAGAGTTTAGTTCATCTCGTCAGCAATATATACTGACAGGACCGGTTTGTCCTCTTTTTCAAAAAGTTGTATAACCTGTACAGAAACTGTATATAAAGTTTGTTCATGAGTAGCGAATTTAAAAGTAAATGAGAATAAAAGAGGAAATCAAATCATTGGTCGATGCTGTATTTGGGATTTTGTTATTTGATTTAACCATATACTCGCTATTTTTATGCAAGTTTGTTTAAAATTCCTGGATTTTTACTATGACTCAGGGTGTTGGTAAGCTGCATAAAGTTTCCTTTAGTCTTTTACAAAAAAAACGCAAAGCGTTTTGAACAACATGAGGGTTTTATCAATGAGTGAATCATTTTTGTAAAAGTAGAATCACAAATCTTCCCTTTTAAAGAACAAAACAATTGTAAAAATGCTTTGAAAAACTCTTTGAAAATCTAAAATATCTGAACATGAAATATCTTCCTATTAAATCTTCCTATTAATCCTGCTGCATTACCTAATGCAGTAAATATGAAAAAAAGCATAGTCTGTATCTTCCTCAACTAGCCTCATTAATATTCTACAAACAAAAAGCTAACTCAAATTTAAAGAGGTCATATATCATGAGAAAGCCAGTCTTGATCTTTTAACATCTGTACATAATATATACACATATTTAAATAATTTAAACATTGACCCTGTCTCTTAAATATGTTGTTAAACAGGCTGGTTTAATTCCTTTTTATTTACAAGGCAATATCATTTATATACATCAAATGATCAATCAACCATAAAATATATATAACAGAAAGACACTCTAAACAAACTGTCCCAATAAAAAGATATTTTCCCAAGCTAAAAAAAATGTTCTACACCCCTGAGTCTTCTTTACTCTTTTGAGGAGTTGCACTTTGTGGTTCTGGAGACCCCTGGACCTTCTTCATCTCGAGTCCTTTGACCCAGGTGTAGGCAAGCGACCCACCCAACACCATCATGTTGCTGGTCCACCAGAGGACACTCTTACTGGAGGCCAGGTACACTACCGCTAACACAGTCTGAGCACAGGATTTGGCTGTGCCCGACACATTGTGCGTCAAAGGGCTGGTGAACTTGATCTGAAGTCCTGTTACGTATCCAATGGCAAAACCGAACAGTCCACCCACGGACATCATGCCCCAAAAATGTAAATCTGTCAGTCGACTAAACCGAGATAAGCTTCCCAGTTCACCCAATATGACAATAAGTGGTATAAAAAGGACAGTGGCATTGAGGTTGTTATAGTAGGAAAGTTTCCAAATGTTACCATCCACCACTGGAAGGACTTTCTTTGTGTAGATGGCATTAAGAGAGACACACAGACTGGCCAGGACGCCGAAAATGACGCCCGTCCAGGAGAGGGAACCGGCCACCCCTTCCTGATCAACTCCAAGCCAGAAGCCACCTGTTAAACATTAAAGAATAACTTTATAAAGAACCAGTCAAGATGTAAAGAAATATTAACCACATATTAACATCATCGTAAACATCAAAACTGTAAAACTCAACAGGTTGCAAGAAAATGCACAATTTTACTTCCACGCAAGTTTGACAATGTAAGTGTCAAACTGTTGTGCTTATAAGTACAATTTGTAATAAGAATTCAACTGCATTTTCTCAGACCCTCGAAAGCATTTGGATCCCACTGTTGTATTAGATGGTGCGAGATGGTTTAAGCTTAAACACTCACCCAGAATAACTCCGCAACACAGCAGCGCATAAAATGACGTGGTTTGTTTGAGAATGACGTAGGATAAGATGACGTTGAATACGGTGGTCAGAGAGCGACCGACCGTGTAGAAAGCCACGCCCACGTGTTTCAGACACAGGTTATTAAAGGTGATCATGCTGATGAAGATCACAGACAATGGCAACAACTCCCTGGACACCTTCAGGTCAAATTTTAAAGAAGGAAAGTCCACATATCCCGGCCACAGCTTTGACCCAAAGTTCATGACCCAACACAGCCCGATGCTGACGACACACTGAAAAAACGTGACGAAAACAGGTGCATCCAGGTCTTTGCTGTCCAGCAGATAGTTGTTGAGGAACACCATGGTGATGGAGACGAACCAGTAGAGAACCACGACCAAAGCGATCCTGACGGCTCTCATAACGAAGGGCTCGTCTGTGTCGCCCCGCTGCATGGGCTCGGTGAGGGCCATCCTTAATATCCTTGATCTTTTGAGTTGGATCCTGTTCATGGTCCCGAAACAGAGAAATGATGAAGAGAGTAATAGTGAGAATCGTCGCTCGTTACGTCATAACACTGTGGGTCGGCTTCCTGGGACATTGGGGGCGGGGTTTCAGGGGTTGCCAAATCCGCGTTAAAACGTCCGTAAAACTCCAGCGCCTCAACGTGTCACCTTTACTATTGCATAGGCATGACGTAAGCAGCAGTTGTACAAAAGTTGTACAAAATGACACGATCGCCACAATTAGAAAAACAGATGTTATCATCATGAAACTGTATTTTTAAGATATTTTATTTAAGATAAATTAAATATATCATTTTAAAAGGTATTAAAGGTATACATTTTCTACTGAGCATTAGTTGATTTAAACGCATACATTGTCTTATTTATATAATCTGTAGGAAGAACAAAAGTAATCCAACAGATTCACCTGAAATTCACGGTATTGTTGTTGCAAAAGCTTCCTGGTGCTCGAAACAAAACCCGCGGATTTGGCAACCCTGGACATAGTTTCGCTTTCTGACAACTTCCTGGTTCCGAGATCGAGTTTTTAAAGTCATATGCTTCGTGTTTTCTTTTCTATCTTAAAGTATAAACGATAACGCGTTGTAAAAAACATTAAAATAAATCCCAAAACAATTACAACAATCCCGATTGCAATATTCTTATCAGCATGTTTCATTATTTTCATCAACCTAAAAAAGTCAAGACGAAGGTTAATTCACACCTATTAACCATAAAGCCATAATCCCAAACAATATAACTAATAATAATAATAATGATCAAAGGAGAATGTATTTGACAAAAGCACATTTAAGATGTGAATCTTGAGTCTTACCTTACTGTACATCAGGTTTTTGAGCTGGTTTTTAAGCAAACAGGAAGTGATTTAATTTAATTAAACTCCTCCTTTTCCCTGGGAACTGGTACCACACGTATCCTTATACAAACCCGCCTTATCGTTACCCTAGTTGAGTTATTAAATTAAATTGATAAAAAAAATTCATCTGGTAAATCCCTTCATATTGTTTTGCTCCATTTTAAAGAGTTGGAGGCAAATCAATGAAGCATTGTGGGAAATGACCTTGGTTACTAAACCACGTACGATTAGTGAATTATATTCAATATTATGGCATATAAATTAAACACTTACACGTGGCATTATACTTTTATGATAACAATTCTTTAAAATCATACATGTTTATGTCCAAAAAATAGTATAAGTAGTAAAGTAGCACAATAGTATAAATAGTTACAATAGTTTAAAATACAGCAGTCTTATAAATTTGATAAAGTTTTAATTTTAATAAAGTTTGTTTGCCAACATCCGAGACGTCAAGGACTTTTATTATGAAGTTCACAGCGGGGTGGGAGGAGCCTGTTTTTATCACTTCCTCACTTCATAAGCTTCACTGACACACAAATCGTCATAAATCGCGTTAACCTTTTAAAATCGTCTTTATTTGAACAGCATCTCACTCTCTGCTTGTCTGGGACACAATGGCAACAACCATTAGTACACAACGCGGACAGGTGAGACACTTTTATTATGTATGTTGTTATATATCACGAGATGCGTGTGATTTTCACATGATAACAAACGCCTGTATTTGCGCAGTATACAAATACACCCAACATCACACTGTTCACAACAGATGACAGACATATAAATCAGATGTCAGATTTGACATGTACACGATCATTTATTTCCCATTTCATCGATCATTGTATAAATGTTACCTAAACGTTTGCATTGGTCATTATTTATCGTTTGCTTGTGATAAGTTGGTAATAAACTTAATACTTAATAATAAAAGTTGGTTTCTAGGTTTTTCTTACCTAACTTTTGGGTAAACTGATGTTTCAGTAATAATCCTCAAGGGTGTGTTGCTCACACCTTAAGACTGACAAGTCCTTAAAGTTGCTCATCTGGTTTCTTCAAGGCTGGTTTTAACCTTTTAGGTCAGTTACGTAAATGGGTAATTTCGTCTTGTCTGAGTCCTCAGCATAGTTTTGAATTGGTGGTTTATGTAACTGTTTATACAACAGGCCTCAGTATAGAGCCTCAGTATTATAAATATTATGTGTTTCTGACTGTGCTTATTTGTATAAATACTCTCATTACAATAATAATATGCTTAATACAATTATAACTTGAACATAAGTCCATGTCCTGTAGTAACTCTTGTACTAAGACGTTGATTTTAAAGTATATTTAGGTTATCAGATGATATTCTTCTTCCTCACTGAATCTTATATACAAATGCTATGTAATGCTTTGTAATTGAAAGAATTTTGCTGTGTTAAGGTCTATATTGGTGAACTGCCTCAAGATTTCTTAAGGATCACACCCACTCAGCAACAACAGCAGGTGCAGTTGGACGCCCAAGCCGCCCGCCAGCTTCAGTACGGCGGGTCGCTGGGGACGGCCGGTCGTCTCAGCATCACAGTGGTTCAGGTACCACATCAGCACCTAAAATATACGCTATCAGGTATATGTTCATCGCCCACATATATAATCTATAAATATCAAACTTCTGTTTTCACAGGCAAAGCTTGCGAAGAACTACGGTATGACACGCATGGACCCCTACTGCAGGATTCGACTGGGATACGCCGTCTACGAAACACCTACTGCTCACAACGGTGCGAAAAACCCACGCTGGAACAAACAAATTCAGTGCACCGTTCCACCTGGAGTGGATTCCTTCTATCTGGAGATCTTTGATGAGGTCAGACGAAAACCTTTTTTACAATATCTTGCTTTGTTGGTGTTGGTTTTCGCAACAGTATTACGAAATAGTTTCACCATCAGCGTTGTGGTGAGAATGACACAATGAGTTGAGCAAGCAGCTGACAGTAATGTGTTGATTGACAGAGGGCGTTCTCCATGGATGACCGCATTGCATGGACACATGTGACAATCCCGGAGAACCTGCGGGAGGGCAGCGTGGTGGACGAGTGGTACAGCTTGAGTGGACGACAGGGCGATGATAAAGAGGGCATGATTAATCTTATCATGTCTTTTGCTGTGAGTCTTGACTTCATCAGTAATTCAGTGCATGAATAGCCTGTAGCTGCATTTTAAACATCAAATTGATTGCAATGATTGCGTCACGTTGCATGTTGCTTTCAGTGTGAAGAGTCAAATGATTTGCGATGTGACTGTTAGAAGATAATTGCGAAATTCATTACAGCGTACGTCCACTGTATTTTGTGGGGTATTAAAGATGTGTTTAATACCCCACAAGATAGCATCTCTACAAATGTTAGTTTGAGCTTCACACTGTTGAATAAATGCAACACTTATTAGTAGCCTAAAAATTAAGCAAAATTTTAGTTTCATACAGAAATATATACACAATTGTTTATGCATTTATGCATTAAGTTCTTTATCAAGTGAATAAAAAAACTATCCAAATATTTGACTTATGGTGTGTATCGGTTGACAAGATATAAAGTATCAGTGTTAACCACATTTGATAGCCAAAACAGCATTTGTTGTGTTAAACACTGATCAAAATCTAATGAGAGATAAACAGAAATTTGTTAATTTTATCTCTCACTCTCTCACTCTTTTTAAAGTCAATGCCAGCAGCTATGATGATGCAGCCGCAGCCAGTGGTTCTGATGCCTACAGTGTATCAACAGGGCGTCGGTTATGTGCCCATAGCAGGTCTGTATGTGACGTAACGGTTCCTATTTCTTAATTGGTACATTGTGTTCTCAGCAGCAGTGCAAGGGTTGTGTGTTGAATCACAGGGATCACACCGACGTTCATGACAAATAACTGCACAGAATCCACTGTACAGAAAATTGTTGTTCGTGTCCCTGTCCTGTGAGTGTATATTATAATGTATAACATTCATACCTTTAGGTGTCCCTGGTATTTATAACCAAGGGGTGGTGCCCATGGGGATGCCGGCAGTTCCAGCTGTGGCTCCTCAGAGTGCCCCCTGTAGTGAGGAGGACCTGAAAGCCCTTCAGGACATGTTCCCCAACCTGGACAAGGAGGTGATTCGCACCGTCCTGGAGGCCCAGCAGGGGAACAAGGATACGGCGATAAACTCCTTGCTACAAATGGCAGAGGAGCTATAACTGGAGGAGCTGTAACTCCTCATCCAGAGAGAGCTGGAGCGCCTCTGTACAACTGCACCAACAACGTAGAACATTATACCAAAAAAACCCTGTAAATATGCACAATTACGTCTATCAGCCCTTAATCGTAGCAAGTGAATTTAACAAGTATTATTGTCTTTGTTAAATCTGCTTTCAAAATCTGAATGTTTGCAGAAAAGTCAAGGGTTGTACGATGATTTTGTAATGGAGTTTCCTGACTTGTTGGCAAAAATGTTCCACAATTATTCCCACTTTACTGTAGTGTTTCCATGTCTTATAAATGTTATAAAGATATATGCTCTTATATGAATCGAGTAACATAAATGTGTATGAATATAATTTATTTTGAAGTTTATTAAAGAGCTCTGGTTATGTGATGTGTATAGTGATATCTGGTCATTGTATCTATAAACCTTTTTAAGCAAGTCCAACCACAAGATAAGCAACGATGAACTTGTGTAACTAGTTAACAGTTGGACTTCAGGTACAGAACTACACAACATTATGCACAGAAACCTGGTAAAAAGAAGAAAATCTCAGAAATGAATTTAGTGTGCAACAGTTTATTAGTACTAGTGGACTACAAAGAAAGCAATCGTTGTCATGACACCATAAAGACAAGCATCACAAACATTTTAAAGCGTTAAAATGTACAGATTCACAACAGCATATAGAGCTACCATTTAAGGTATACATTATGCAGGTTACATTGCTGTTAAAAAAAATCAAGATTAAATGGCTGTTTAGTTAAGAATACAGCAGTGTTTCAGAGAAACATCTCAGTACTGTATATCATGGAAGACAGTTTCACAGTCTCCTGCGGCGTCTCTTCAGGGATGTAGACTGACCTGGGCAATCGGTGGCCTTGCAGCCACAGGACTCAATGTAAATATACGAGTGGTTGATGTTTGAACCATCTGCGCAGGTCAGAGTCACTTGTTTGATACTGGTTGCCATTTCCTGACAGCATGAGCAGGAATGCATTAGAGCGTTTGCCTCTGCTGAATATCTGTTCAAATATAAGAGAAAGAGTTGCAGTGTGAACAGCATTTATGGAGCCATTTGGTGTCACTCAGTATCATTAGACTACTGTGTTCAAACTGAAACCAGTTTAACAGGTACAGTATTCACACAAGGTCAACAATTTTCTGTTAATACGTTATCTAGCATTGTTCAAATAACACAATGACAAAAATGACAAACATTTTAAACCACACAATTTGAAACCATTTTATGAATAGAATGTAATACTTTGCATATTGTGTTTTCATAATTGCTGTAAATGAATAATAACTTAGTTTGAGGTATTATTAAGCTCAACTGGTTTATTTTCTTTATGGTTGAGTTTTTACATGAGGGCTGACCAATATCATCAAGCTATCATTAGATTAATATGAATATTGGGCGCTAACTAACTAAAACCAGTGACGCTACTCACTTAACCGCATTGTAGTGACGCTTTCAAAACATAAATGTTCCACCAATGACCTGTTGCTGGGTGTAACAAAAAATGCCACTGATGTCACACTCTATTAATAGTTGAGGCAGAACTAAAATTTATGCTCTCAATGCAGGGTTGGAAAGATTTATTTTAGGTTAACTAGTTTATTAGTAAACAACACAGGTCAACTAAACGATTTAGCAATCTTTTAGTGTGTTGTGAGTTTGTGTACATATGTGTGTGTTGGTGTATATATTGCAGCATCAGTACTCACACAGAGGAAGTACCACACAAGCCTGTACAGGAAGTTATCTCCACAAGTGTGCTACTTATGCAGCCATTGCTAACCAAGAAGGTGTTGTTCTTCTGGACATTACATTTGCTCTCCAGTGTGCCTGAGAGAAGTTATCAGACATACAGAAATGTTATACAACGCAGTATTTTTGTATGCAAGTAGCATAATGCATCAATCCAGCGCATCTAATAATCCTTACAAGTGAGACAGCAGCCCTCTGCATCAAGCGTCTCTGTTCCCTGTGGGAAACAAAGATGCAGCATTTATCCACTGATATACTGTAACAAATGTCCTAATGTGACTAAAGCTTATGGAACATGGTGTTTTGTGAAAGGCACTTACAGGGACACAGTCTTCAGCATTAAAAACAGGACAAGTGGTCTTAGTCTCTATGGTTACTGAGTTATCATTGATTCGTTCACACCTGTAGTTCACACATTTATCATTAGCTGGTTGCCATGTCTGGTTAACCTGTTAGTGAGACAACAGACAGATGTTTAGGAATTGTTTAAGGTGGAACTTAAAATGATCTTTATTCCACAAGAGGTGCATATAAATGCTTAAAAACTCACTGGGACAGTGTGTGTGATGTTATCGTGCACAATCACACAATCAGTGCTGACACACACGCCACAACACTGACCAGCCGCAATCTGGTACTCATGACCCTAATAAACAAGAGAGAAAAAAGTAACATCTGACGCAAACAGCAGGGAACTTTAAAGCGTTCTACCAGTTCTGCCTTAGCAACTCCAGCCTTCCACAATATAAAATGTATTCATGTTCATTTAGCAAACGCTTTAATCCAAAGTAAATTACAGTGCATTCAAAGAATACATTTTACCATGGGTTCTGCTCCCTGGAAATCAAACCCACAACTTATCGCTTAACACAATGCTACTTGAGCTACAGGAACATATATTCAAACAAGCTTTTGCACTGTTGACGGCCACAGATGTTTGCTACAGATTGAGTCTATATTAATTTTCTGTTTGTGGCAAACCTGCTGCCTGTATTTAAGAGTGAATTTGTTTCTGTTGTACCTCTGGACAGTCGGTGTTGCAGTCAGCTATCACACACTCCGGAGCAAACAGTTTGGTTTCAGGATCAACGCTCCAACCACAGTGACAGAGCATGCAAGGGTTATCGCTTGGCATAGATGATCCAGGCTAGATAGAGAGAGAGCAAGATGAAGGAAGATGTTTTAGGATGTCACACGTCACATGGACACGAGGACACCAATCAGGAGGTCTCATCTCACCTGATACACGGTGCTATTATAGACACAGACTTCCATGGGTGCTGTAAAGAATAGGATACAACATATTATTTCTATGAAGATGTGTGACACTACACATTGTGAAAAGTGCTGCAGATTTCTAATTGAGTTGAATGTTAATGAAATTATTTCTTTGCTATGTACAGATCAGATTAACTGATATATACTTACAGCAGTCATATTGAGGACAGCAGCTCTCTGCAGTAACATTAATGGATAGTGTAAAACCCGGTGGACAGAGGAACGTGGGAATGGGGCAAAGGTTCTTATCGCAATCTGGAGAATAATTTTAGACATTTTAGTGAAAATCTACAGAAATGTCTATATGATGTATATAGAACCTCAAAAGTCATTTTAAAAGTGGTCCAAGGATAGGGTAAAGATGATCACAAATATGGCATATTATATGTGCCATTACTTCTTTACTTTTTAATAAATAGACTTATGTTAAAAATTCTATTTTTTTATTTATTAAATGTTTTTTATTATTTACATTATTGTTGTTGCTTTTAAAACCCACTGGATGAAAACTTTAATCAATAAGGAATAATCAAATAAGGAGGTCCGCTGAGTATTTGTGCCCATAAGATCACTTACTGCATGCATAGCTTTTACAGCATACATCTGTTGTATTGACAAGCACTTGTCCAGGCTCATCACAAGTCACAGGTGGTAAAGTAGGACAGGTCACAGGCTGGCATCGGACACTAAGCGTCTCACGGTCACACTCACACATTTGACATCCACTCATCCAAGTTTCATTGGGCTGCAAAACCAATAACAATTTTAGAGCCAATGTTAAAAAACACTGAGACAAAATTAATCCATATACAGAACATGGTGAACAGACATCACAAAGAACGAAAGTATCAATTGAAGGTTCACCTGTCTTGGCGGAACAACAGCAGAACAATTAGGACCAAAAGTTGTGGTTGGTAATTCCATGGTCGGACTAGTGGAAATAAATGTGACAGGATTTGTTGATCCTATGGGACTCTGAACTGTTGTTGAGCTAGAAAGGGTAGTTGTTTTAGAAGGAACAGAGGGTGATGGTGTGGATCCACAAGATGTTGAAACCTTTATGATCTGACAGGTGGCATTACAGTATGCGGTGAAGCACCAACCAAAGCCATCAGTAACATTATATATTACATCACCTGAAAAAAAGAAGATACCTTTTTAGGTCTCTTTATAATGCTGTTTCCCAAAGACAAAATATAGAAAGTAAAAAAATTTTACCTGATTGAAAATTTGTGCCATTGACCAAACAGCAAACACTTGAAGTCGATGAAAAAAGAGAGGATTGTGTGGTTACTGGAATGACTCCAGTGAAAAATGGTAGTGTTTGTGTAATGGGTGCGATTGAAGTGTCCATAGTGGATGTGGATGAATAGAAAACCTTTGGTGTAGTGATGGATTGCTCTGTAATTGGTGAGGTGGAAGTTCTGGACATAACTGTGGTACTTTCAGTGGTAAAGGTATTGTTGTTAATTAAGGTTGTACTTCCCTCCTTGACAAAGGCAGTGGTGGATGGGATGCTTGGTGTGGTGGTTGCAGCAGTTGTTTCAACTTTGATTGGTTGAGTTATTGAAGAAACCCCCTCAGTGGTAATCTCAAGCTCAGTGGATGCTTCGGCTTTTGTTGTTGTTGACAGAACTGTAGTCACGGGCACAGCAGTTGTTTCTGTTAATGTTGTTGGTTGTGTGGATGTCACAACTGGCAATGAGGTGTGTGTGG
>JBAJNP010008205.1:0-20753 GCA_036877545.1 Yasuhikotakia modesta | reverse complement strand
TTTAACAATCTAATTTGTCTATTGTACAAGATACATGGTCTGCAGTAACCTGCAGTCTTGTGGTCATCTACCAAATTATCTACCAATATAAATATATATAAAAGAAAGGGGGAGAGAGAGAGAGAGAGAGATGGAACTAAGAATTTAAATGCATATTTCATAGCAACATAGTGGACATTAGTGGGTTCTTGAGTTGATTAGTAAAAAGTATGGCAGGTTACAATGATCTATAAGAATCATCTGTAATAATTCATGAAACATTAAAAATATGAGGCGTGAAAAACTTCCCAACTGTTGCCATGGCAGGCAGAGGTCAGGGAACAAACTCTGGTGAAAGGCGTGTCCTTCGGGGGCGAGCTGTATTATTTTACACTGTGCCATTATGGAGGGCCGCACTGAAAATACGTCTGTCAGGGTGTGTGCGAGCGTGTGGCTCTGAACAGAGGCGTCTGTGTGTGAGATGAATTACAGGACGAGCCTTTGAAGCCAAGATGAGATCAAGGGCAACAAGAGCTTTCTCACCCATCTTACTGGTTCATACATTTAATGGTTGATTCAATTCATGAGATTGTCCACTCAGAATTTTAACACGTTTCTGTACCCGCACACACATACAGTGATGGGATTATCATCAAAGTCATCATTAATTCATAGAGTCAGGACACTCTCCCAGGGTGACTTACACATGTTACCATAGTTTCTGGACCATGCATAATATATACATGCTCCAAACATCTGAAACACAATGACTATCTAAAATGCTCTTCTTTTATTCAAAACACATTTGTAAATGTCGAAAGCAGTACTGTCCTTGCATATCACGTTGCTGTATGTCGTTATAGAATAAACAACATGTTAAATGTAAATTAAGATCCAACAGAATCTGACATACTGTCAGTTACTACAGAAAATAATTTAATCTTGCACCTCAGAACCCCTCTTAAAAACTAATTAATAGTTTTAGGTCAACAAACAGTGACTTTTTCTCATATACTACCAATGTAAGTGGATTTCTGTCAAACACACTTACTTAAATGTCTTCACAAACTAGAGCTATGAGATTTCTGAGGTAACTGACAAATGGTGTCAAGTTTAACTTGTATTTTATCCAGGAATATTTCTTTAACTAATTTTAGCGATGTCAACATGAAGTTAGTTTAAACAATGATGAAATCAACACCAAACAAATGTAACATTTACATTTTTTAAATAACATTTATGTTATTTTCTCAAGAATTAGCGTTGAATTACCATCTTTACCTGACTGGCAATATATGTAATGTATAAATCTAATAGGCAACTTCATCACAGGGGCCATAACTAATTGGAGAAAAAGGGCTATGACACAGGGGCCACACACAACAGATAGGGCCATTGAGGGCCACACCATCAAGCCAGTGGTGAACAGGTGCAAAAGCCTCCATGTGTACTCTCCCTGGCCCCGGACCTTCTAAATGGCCATTACATGCGAGAGGCAGGGGTTGCTGCTATTATTTATTCAGCAGTGAATCCACCAGAGCAGGCCGCTGTCCTGGAAGACAGCTGGCAATGGGGGTACAATACAAGTAACCCTCGGCCCTATTGTCTGCCCAGCCTCTGCTCCCACACGCCTCCAAACACGGCCTTTGTGAGGCGGCCTTTAGCCTCCATTCTTCCAGTAACCAACATCTCCCACCCATCTCTCCCAGAGACACACATCCCCGCACAAGTAAACAACTATCGCCTCGCGATCCTGCCCGGACCCAGTTATACCACCCCCCACCACCAGACACTACCACACACACACACAATGCCAAACACACCCTAACACTCCAGGCTGGGGAAGACAGCCACCCGCCTTCATTCACATCAGACGCATTCAGCTCTCTCAGTGGAGATAGACAGATATGACACTTGAGTTCACAAACTGCTGCTTTACCCTCAGTTGCTGTTTGACTTTCCCCACAGATGCTACTGGTAAGTGCTGGATGGAGCCCTTGTAATGAAGTACATCGCTGAAGTGCTAACTAGCGTCAGCTGGGCAGTTTGTCGGCCAACATTTGATCATTTTGAGGTCATCAACGTCGCTCGGTCACTATGGCAACTGGGCTAAACAGCACAAGAGTTAAAAACGAATAATGACAATAGTTTGGGAATTAAGTGTAGTCTAAAATAAATGCTTATTTTTCAAGTTAAGTAATACTCTGTAGGTCTCAATTGGTTTTCATAACAGCACTTTGCTCTCTTGATATCTGTACTGGCCTGAGCTATTGAAAACCCACACTGTTCAAGTACCAGAGGTAATCTATCACAAACTGTAGGAACCTTTGAAACAAAGTCAATCACAAAATCAACTCTTTTGAAAAGTCTGTCATTTACATATATTGAACAGCGGAAAAACATTCAAGTCAATATTAGTTTTTGGTCTCTGAAATGTCACTGAAATGGTAATATGAAACACAACAAAGATCACTTCAACTATAGCTGCAAAAATCGTTTTGCTGTAGACTGCGACATTAATGTCTTTTCACTTAATGGCAGTTGGCAAGCTCTCAGCTATAGCCGAGAAAAACACCAGTACTGAATAATTTGTTCACAGCAGTCATAACAACACTGTTCTAACACACACACAAACTATAAATTATGCTACAAGAAATCCATGTTAACCATTCAGCTGGCTGAAAAGTAATACAAATGTAAAGTTAAGGCAGAGTGTTTTTTTGGTTTACGTATTTTCTCCAGTCCATTTCTGTAAGCCATTTCTGGGCTAATTTCACTGAAAAAGGTATTAGGCAGCGTCTCTGTGGTACTGTCAAAACATTGCCTTGTTTGTTTGAGCCAACCGGCCCAATATAGTGACATTTGCTTGAACCAATTTTGGGGAGGGGTTATCTGTTTGACCAACCAATGACAGATGGAGGGAGTGGTCAGGAAGCCTGCTTAAAACTTATTTTGCATTCCATTCGGTGATGGTAATGGCACAGACATTACACACTTCAGTATTATGGATGGATCTTTTTGTATTTCTTCTGTCTGCTGTAGCCTGTATTAAGGAAAGAACTGAACGTTCAGACAAACTCAATAAAACAAAAGAAGGCCTATGTCGTCAATTACGACCCCTGTGATCAATCTCACGGATGTTGATAAAAAAGTTATTAAAAGCCTCAAGCTGATGCTGTCCTCGCCTGGCCTTTCTGAGCACAGTCTGGAAAAGACAGGCAAGCATGAGGCCCTCGTCTGAGCCCATCGCCTTTGAGAAAAGGGGGTGTGTGAGCATTTGTATTGGTCTGAATAGACTGCTGTTGGAGGTAGCCAAAGGCAGTATGTTTCAAAGGCTTCCAGTTGAGTGGAATTTTCTTAAAGGAGCTTACAAAAGGGAAATGATCATAAATATACATAAATATGCATAAATATACATAGAGCTGTCAGTGTATTAAAAAAATTCAACAAATTAATTACATGAGATTATTTGAATTAATACATTAATCATTACTGACTGAGGAAAGCCGTCAATGGAAATAATTTAAACACATGGTTGTGGAAAATTAAAGCATTAAATAAACAAAACTTTCATATAGACTTTCATATATTATTAAACGTAAACATTTTCCTACAGTCCAGAGTGTTAAACTGTCTGAGGAAGATTTAGAGGCCTTTTTTTACATTAAAGCCTTTTTACACTGTCAGTACAGTTTATTGCTAAACTATGTACACATACAAACTGCATCTTGCTTTTTTAGCAACATGAGAGCTGCAATTTTAAGACATTGTATCAAGTTAAAAGTACAGTAGTTCAGCTTTGAAAGCTGCATCTGAACTCGTGTATTTCTCTTCTTTCTATTGTTCTCTAGCTGTTTTTAAACACAAGAATTTGAACTGTGTGAAAATCTCCTCACTTCTTACTCCTTATAGACTGTGAACCTGCAAAAACATGAAGGTTGCACTGCTTTGATGGAAGACAAATCCAGTCAGAAGTCAGACGGCATGATTCGTTACAGCAATTTGCCTTTTTAAAAGTAATTGCAGCAAATTAACAGAATAAATTAACAGCCCTACATGAAAAATATAACATTTTAAATATAGAGGTATGATGTGTAGAGTGCAAACAAGAACACATACAAAATTTCCCAGACTATTCAAGCAAGCAGCAGGCTGAAATTGAGCCTGGGGTTGCAGCCATTATGCTGTGCGACATCTGCATGTTCATGTGCCTCTCTGTCTCATTCACTCCTTCCCTCCCACCTTGTCTATCCGCCACACAAACTACTCAATACCGGCTATGGGGAAAGCGTGCATACACGCTCTTTTCTTGATGGCAGATGGCAAGTCAACAATCGGTTCCAACAGCAGCGCTGTCTTATTGGCCAATCACAGGCGTCCCCAACACAAACTCCCACCCCCATCTCTACCCTCATAACACTATCTCACCACAGACACAATAATAACTCTTTGTTTGGCTCCCACAATACAGCTGCGTAAGCCGTCCCAGTGCAAATGCCTCTCTGCTACAACACATGTGCCTCTAAACGTCCTCACACACACACACCTTCTGTCGAATCTGGTGTGTGCTGCAGGGGCTGGGATTGTTGCACAGCTGGGCAGAGAGGGGCTGGGTGTGAAAGAGGGGCTATTAATGAGTGTGAAAAAGAGCTTCTCACAATGCCAAACACTCAGAAGTGCTGCTCAAATTGTGCTTGTGGGAGACCGCGTTAGAGCACGAAACTGAAACGGGCTAAACTAAGGGGAACAGGTGAGACTGTTACAAGTATAAAGGGTTGTGGGAGCTAACACAAATTACTTGAACACCTTTACAGTGTCGCACTCTGTTATGTTCTCATTCTCCTTGCTTCTCCCGTCTGATCGCAGCGCCGAGAAGCGGTGAATTCCCAGCATGCTGTGCTGGGGGGGTGCTAAGACGTTGATGGATGTGGCAGCAGGGTGAAGAGCGAAGGTGTGTGACCTCGGGCTGAGTTCATCGAATCACAGCTGCATTGCACAGAAGCGCACGTTTACCCTGCTGCAGCACAGGTCTGCTGTTCCCTCTGAAGCACACCGTGCTTGACATCAGGTTTCAGGGAACACACCCTCGCCACTGTGACCAGGATGATAAAACAGGCATCACTCTAAAAACATTTTTACTGTTGAGACTGTAGAGCGACATACTAAATGCACATTTATAAGCTACTTCATAATCCATTCATCACACTTTAAGTTTTGTACAGGGTAATAAAACTTATCTTACATTTTAAATTTGTATCTTTAATGATGTCGTACATTATTCCTTCACAAAAATCAACAATCTGATTTAAAGAGCATTCCTTCATTTGAAACCCTCTTTCCACCAATAATCTGATGAAATCTGGATGTTTACATATGGAGGTGCTCAGGAAAGACAGTGTGGTTTTGTAAGCTTACATACTGTATGTGGATAACAAATACTGTATTATATGTAGCATGTTTAGCAGCATTTAAAATATTTTATAGTTGTGTGTTTGATGCTCACACTCTCAGGAAACAAAGTACCATTGGTCGAAGGAACTGCAGCCTCCGTCTCCACCCAGGCAGCAGACGACCCCATAACCCACCCCCCACGGCCCCCCACCCCCATCAGCAACAGCAGTAACGAGGAGGATGAGAGTCACTAATTTGAAAACTTGGACACGGCCAGTAGACCATATGGCTAGCATTTATCCTTTCTGAAAGCCATACTAACCATCATTTACACAGTTAGGATGAGATTCTACCACCATGGAGCGTTTTCCTCCTCTCTGCCATCTTTGCACATAACCAAGAGCCAAACTAATAACTACTTAATTGGCAAGAGATGCAAAAGGAGAATTGATAGGGGATTTCTGTGTGGATTTGAGCCATCGTAACACCATCTCACCCTTTAGAAGGAATCACATTGCTACATTGTGCTGGTGTGATGGTATTGTGAGGGTATCAGATGGTAATGCTATTAGCATATTTAAATACCCTGGTCTTTATGTTGTATATTGTATTATATCTTCAAGCTATTGCTAAATAAATAATATGGCATTACCATGCTGCATTTAAAAGAACACACACCATGTCTGCAAAGAAACATGCTAATAGCAGGGTAATTTTTCTTACTTTAATGCTTAGTGTTACAGCATCCAAAATGTGAAACTAGTGAATTAAATGTACAGCAGCAGAACCGCCAGCATTCAGACACATGGGGGCATTTATGAGAGCTGTTCTCTCACACCACACACAGAAAAGCTTCTTATGCAAAGCGTTTACTGTAAAGTAAGTGACTGCAATATACAGAACACAGGCACTCAATTTGTCCCACCTACAAGCATATCTGAGTGCATAAATACAAGCCGAGCCAGAAACAGACAGTGGGCAAAAATAAATGTCAGTCTGAGGGTTTCTGCTGAACTGTGAAATCTGAATCATAATCATATCTAGCTGATCATCAGAAAATGATGAGTGACTGAATCTTATAAAGATCTATTTAGTGACCCGCTCAGCCACCACACCAAGCAACTGAAAACGCTGCTGTGGGCGTGAGTTGAGAGCGGAGGGACAGTAATGTCTTTTCTCTGCTATGCAGTGGTGCTGATCTTGGTATATAGTAAGTGTATTGAACACAGAATTGACAACAGCTGCCAGAAAATCCTTTCTGCTATAGGCAAGCGTTGGGGTTAAAAGTAAACATGTTGCAACAATAAGCACTTCTGAGGAAGAACTAATGATAAACTCTGTGGTTAATTAAATTAGCTACCAGATTGTTGTATGCGTAACCATAGTAACAAATTTTGAGAATGCTAAAATGATTTTGATGTTTTCTTAGCCAACTACCACCAAGGCACAAGCCAGACTTATAAACAGTCTATATAATGTATTTCTTGTAATGTTCAATATTAGAGTTGGTAAATGCAACAAAAGTCTAAGTAGCTGTTAATCTCATGAATGCGTCTGGCAGAAAAGGCCTCTACAAAAACAATTCCTGTAACTGAAAAGACAGAAGAAGAGTCACGGTGACCCTCCGGAGAGACAGCTGCAGAAATGAGTCACTCATTCGCTCAGAGACATCAAGAAAAGAAAGATAAAGTCGCAGGAGTGTCACGGGGGACAGGAAATGAATGTGACTGTGAGATTATAGTGTCACAGTGACCGACTACTGTATTGGCTGATCAGAGTGTTCTGGTGGGAAAAACATATTCAGCGAGTGAAACAGAATGAAAAAGGAAGATGTAGGAAGGAAAAGAGATAGACAAGACAGAATGAGAGAGCTAGAGAGCTGCAAGACAGCAGCATAGTGGGTTTTTAGTAGCACCATTAATATAATACAGTAATATAATATATTAATATATTTAACTGGTAAGATAAATTATAATGAAAATAAGTAATAAGTAATTTAATTTTTTAATAAATAGTTTTACACTTCCTTAATTCTAGTTATTTTCACACAATTCATTAGAGGTTCCCTGCCAATCCTAAATATGTGGTTACAGTCTTGTATTCACATACAGATTAGATCCTATAGCTTTACGCCCCGCCCCCTTTGACCTAATTACTTCCACACTGGGTTGAACCTAGGTGGACCGCCACATCTCAGATTACATTACCATCAACACCCTTGAGTGACAGGGTCAAATTTTGCTATGACAGAATTAAGGTCATGGCTGGGCGGTACTAATCTACCACTAATGCTCTGCCCTGTTGCACCAAGGGGGTGTATGTTTGACGTAATTACATTTACACCAGGACAGTGACACAACTGAAACATCTGTTTCTTGCACCAGTAACAAATATTGTAATCCTAAACAAGTTATGATTGCAACAGGGTAGTCAGATAATCTGAGGTGTACAGACAGCACAGAACATATACATACTACAGTAAAGCCTCTTTCGACCCTTAAATACCCCTGGCTGATGTTAATCCTATTGCCCATCCACACACCTGCCCACCCCACAGCACCCAGGATTGGCTACTGCCCTTTAGACAGCTGCTTAAATTACCCTGCTCAAACATCCTGGATTAACAACCTCTCAGTAGTCTTTGCATTGGCCACTTTATTAAATGTTAAAAACAGCTTCCACTTCTCTAATCTAACCCACACAAACTGTAGCCTTTTAATCTTAGAATTAGTCTAGCTTTTCTTCTTTAGACATGCTATACCATACAGCTCACTAAAGACATTAGGATAATGTTTAATAGGAACATGAATTACACACAAATGTTAAGCTTAAATCTAGCAAAGTTCTAACTAAACTAAATGTGAGGAAAAGAACAAGGCAAAAGACTGGATGGGTTAAGTCTGGATTAGTTTGAACACCCTAAACCTGAATGGAGATGTAAATTGCATGCTTAAACAATTTGACTGTTTGCCAGCTTAGATGGACAGTCATGAAATAGAGTCAGAATCAACATATCAGAGCAATCCACCAATGCAAACTTTAGATCACGATTTTTACCATTAACACAATGAAATGAAATGAGCAACTGTAGCGACTTGTAGCTTTGCACAAGCCATCTCTCTAAAAAAAAGCCTAATTCAGAGTTTTACATCTTAAAGGAACAGTGTTTAATTGTTTAAATGTCAAGATAGATGAATTATAATTTAACATGAACACAGAAAGTCTATTGAATCACTAAATAATTTTTTTAACTCCCCAGAAGACTGTAAAAACTGTTGTAAATGGCAAACACTGATGAATGTGTACCAAAATAAATATGAATAGTCAATTATAATCATAATGTTCAATCAAATTACAATCAAATGACTTTTCTTTTTTAATTTTTTGTGTATTGTTATGTTTAATTAATTGTACATGAACCATCAGAATTAGATGATCACAACCCAGATTAATTAGAAAGAATTTCTCAATTATTAGTTCAGCTCACTGAATACTTTATTTTAAAAGTCGTTTTGCACATTTCCAATTAAAACATTATAGCAAATGATTAGAATAAAGTAAGCTGGTATAAAACTGCTAAAATGTTGCAAAATTGCTAAATAAAAATGAGTGTAATCTCACTGGTGTATCTGTTGTCTCTTGGATGTACAGTATGGGCCGCAGCCAAGAAAAGTGAGGGAGGAGGTAACAGACGACAAAAGCCGAGTCTGCTGCGGTATTTCAGGGGTGAGCCAGCTGACCGTGTCTCATTCTTTTCTCCAGGCCGGCCGCGAGACAGATCAGCGGGGAACCTGGGTGAGAACAGCGGAGGGGTGGGAGCCGAGTCCCCTCTACTTTCCCCATCTGTGGGTTTTGACAACGACAGTCATCTGGAGACCCCACAACAAACAGGTGTTCCATTTCACACACACACACTTCTAACCCGAGGAGAGGGCTGTTACGGAGGCCAATCTGTAAGCAGCTGCTGCTATAATTAACAGAAGAGCGATGGCTACTGGAGGCTTTGTGTAAAAGTTGGGTTAAAAGATTCTGAGGACAGGGGATGTGAAATATTGATAGTGATCCATTCAGGAGACAAAGCAGACAAATCTATAGAGAACCATGTGACCAGCAGAAGCTCATGAGAAAAGGAACAGCATTCTGGAGGATAAAAATAAAGCTATCCTAATTTATTACAGTACAAACACCTGGAAAGTGAATGTGTCATAATTGCACTTATTCTCTTATCAGTAATGACAGTAAAAAACAATGCCAATACTAAAGAACTTCCACATCATTTGTATGAAATGAAATGTAAAGTAGGTATGAAATGTAAAGTAACTAGGCATGTCTCTTGACCACTTCCCCTCTCTTGCTTACAAAGGCAGCATGGCTGTAGTTGCTCCTCAAAAATCTCTTCAAAAATGAACGTATTGATGAACAATTGAACAATTAATTAAATAAGTATCAAATCTATAGAACATGAAAAAGCACCTGGACTCTTTATCATGGCTGCAGATGTGCCTGAGGTTAGAAACCCCCAGTAAAACAACTCTAACAGTTACTGCGGATAGATAAGTTTGTAAAGAATATGTCCATAGGGACTTTAAGAATACTTTCTCCCCTCTGTGTTGAACTTACTGTGGCCACTGTGTGCAGGCATTAGCATAGCAGGAACAGTGCCTCCTGTTCTACTTATACCCCATCATCTTATTTGTGCTAAACAGGACAGTCAGTTCTATACAACTTACCAGCAGGAATCAGCCACCCTATATACACACTACAAGTGAATGAGGTCCAGCATTTAAAGGGCCACACTAAAGCTTTAATACTTTTATGCATTAAAAAGTTTTAATGTTAAATGGCCTTCTGGACATATTTCCCAGGACTCAAACTGGGGGACCTGGAATCAACAGGTTTTGGGAAGATCCGGGATGAACTTTTGATGTTACTGCGGTAAACTTGGTAGAAAACGTGAGTCACAAATAATATGTTTTTCATAAGTTTGTTGCTTCACCGTAAAGGTCAAAGATTTATTCTTGTAATGATAATAAAAGCATGTATTGTGCTGTAGTTCTTAAATTAACTGGCTAATTGGCAACAAACTCAGTTTCATTTATTTACTTAATTTATTAATCATTAATTTAAATTTTTGCATAATTCAAAATGTAAAGACTACAGGCAGATGATGACAACATACTTTAAACAACTGGCAACAAATTCCTTTTAACATTGCACATTTGATTCCCCAATTGCAAAGCAAAAAACAAACAAAAAGTATGTACCACTCACAGTCTTTAACAGCTTGGACAAAGCAGGGGTGATAAAAGAGGGATGTTGTTTCACCCCCCTCCACAAAAGCCTGCTTGTGTGCACACTTAACCGCCATTAAAAGCACATTGACCCCTGTGTGTGGACCAAGGCACGCGTGCAGCATCAAGGGCTGCTAACACACCCCTCCTGGCTGCAGCCTGGGCCCACGCCTGCTGCAAACTGCTCCTCTCACTGCTGTCTAATATACTTTGTTAGAGGACTTGATGAAAAGGGCCCCTCATTCCTCCACATGCCACCAAAAAGACTCACTGGATGTTGTAAATCACTACTGAATGGGCTGATTTTATGGACTAACCTTAGAGCTCCGCGCTACTGATATTTGACATTAATCAAATCTGAATTGGATATCAGTGATGACTGGAAGTGTGACAAAATGAATTACGTTGTAAATACACTGTATTTCTTATGACTGAAATGATTAATAGACATAAACTTTTCATTTACTGAAAAAAAATCTGCTTTTCTTGTGTGTTCTAGGTGGTTAGCTATGTGCTTTGCTATGTGGTTGCTAAGCTGGTCTTCTTGGTCGTGGTCCCCAAATTATTATTTAATCTCTACTACTTTCTCTGCAATAATGCAAAAATATTTATTTCACAAACACTATATTTTTAAAAGCCCATATCTAAATAACCCAAGTTTAAACTAACCAAGCTAAGAAGATAAGCTCTGTGTATAAGATAAGCTTTGTTTAATGTGTTACTGTACTTGGCTTGAAACAAGATGAATTCAAACAAACCCCTAAGCAACAGTGATTTGTGGCTTACCAAGAGTTTCTGGGAGCTGTTCTCAAACCAAAGCACAGCTTAAAGTGAATTTGTTCCACTTCCTGAACTGAAGGTGGCGCAATGCAGTCGGCTCATAAGTTAACCTCCTTTCACTTACAGATATGGGGTCACGCAGAGTTCACACTAGACTGGGCTGTGAATTTGACAAGCAGGAAAATACTGTTGTGCCAGCAATTAACTAAACAATGAAGGTTAATATTCACTTTTGTTCAAAGTGCTATAAAAGCAATTAAGGAGGATATACCCAGGAAATTTCCTTTATTGTGTTAAAAGCTTTTCATTAATTAGTCGCATGCATGTTGACTGTATAATCCTGACTGAAAAAATGCTCATTGAGAAATAGTCAGATGGTTTCATAGCTTTGTATGGAGGCCTAAAAATAAGATTATAAATAACTTCAAATCTTTAAACTTTAAAGCTTGTGGTCCTTCAAGGTCATAAGCAAACAAGAACCGTTTGTTTGACCAACCTAACAGACGTCAATCTGCATTCTTGAACATGCGATTCTAATAGTTGTCTAACAGTGGAGCCATTGGAAAAAAAGCAAATTGTGACAGAGGCAAATAAAAAAACACATTTGCTTTGTTGAGTTTACACAGGCACTTTGCATTTTCTCATTTGCATCCCAGTGAAATAAAATCCTCCTTTGAGCACAAAGACAGTTGTGTATGTAAAGCCAGGCGTTTATAAAGAAACACCCCTGATGTTTGCTCTGACAATGTAATTATCTGTAGACCAAAAAAAGTTGTTTTTTTTGATACTGTAGATCATAACCGAATCTACCACTCTAGATTAGGTAAGACCTTACTGATATCTTACTGATACATCCTTTTTCAAAGTGAAATTTTCAGTTAAACAAGGCCCAAAATAACCGCTTCTCATTTAGTTGCTTCCATAGTAAAAGGCTTGTTTCCCTTTCGGCCACAAACAATGACACTGTATGTGTCATGCGCAATAACAAGAATAACCACAACATTGTCCACCCTGTTTTTTTAAAGCCTGTGTACAAAGTTGTACTGTATAAAGTAGAGCCTATTCTGTGCTATATAAACACCTGCTGTTATTCCAAATAAGTTGTTGTATTAGATTCTCTGAAGTAGCCTTTGTGCCCTATGGAAAAAGTTTATAAGAGGACACAGGTGCAAAGTAATTTTAGATTTCATATCTAAAAACTGTGAAATAGATAATAAAAACAATAAAAATGTATGGGGCAGTATTTAAGGGACTGAGCTATACAAAATAATTTTTACGGTATAGTTTAGTTATTAATATCATAAGGCATGATGACGGTTTCTACATTTCAAATACTTTAATGCCAAAATGTGCTATTTCTTTGTCAACAAACAGAAATACCTGAAGTCGTGAGCCAACTAGCAACATTTTGATAGCATCACAATGTTTACAATTCTCAGGAAAATCAATGCACAATTGTCTTGAGCGATGTTAATGCTGATTGTTTTGTTGTCACCGCACAGAACGGATTTCCTTCATTGAGATGGTGAAAGCTCTCTAACAGCAGTTACACTTCCTGACATCAAGACTGTGAGGTCATGTGGTCCCTCAGAGTAGTCCAATCAGACCAGTCTGGCTAACAGGAAGTGAGAAACAAAGATGGTAGGAAAGCATTTTTTATGAAGTTACAAGCACTGTTGTCACAATAGATTTAAATATTACACTTTATAGTCCTTTAGAACTCGGTAGTTATGTACAGTATGTACTTGTGAGTTAGAAGATGCGGGTGTGCCTCACACCCATTATGTTTCCCTGGTGCTGCCTGTAAACAATAGGTGAAATGAATACAGGTGTCAGAGTTTGCTTTGAAGGCGCTAATCCGGAGCTTCTTGGATTGCAAAGGGAATTGTTCCTTCCAGGAAACATATTACTTTAATAGTTATAAGCAGCTCATTACTGAAAACAGTACAATGAATATGGTCACTCTTTACCATTACAAACCTAATACCCCGATGACTATTATTATTGTAACCGTGGCAATAATTATTATTATTAGCCAAAAACAATATAAGGTAAGAACAATCAACTATAGGCTAGTTCAGATCACTAGATCATCTTCAGTTCTCAGGAGATTCTCAGCTTCCAATTGGCCAGTCATACTCCCCCAAACTGATTGTGTGCTTTCCTCTATAGTGAGTGTGTTGGCAAAGAAGGTGGCTGGCACCCTACAAGGGACACAAGGAAATGACAAAGACTGCTCATTTTAATGCATCTGTTTTGCAGCACTCACTTTAGCCAACAGCTCAAATGATTTAACGTCTGCAAGACCTTCAGAGAACTTGACTGACGCCAACACGAAAGTAAAGATCCATCAAACTAAATCACATTTCTGTTCTCAACAACTGAAGTATATATTGACGTCAACATAAACCCCATGCAGCTCTTAAGAACATCAAGCAAACCCAACAATGTAGTTGTTTTGTGTTGTGTATTTAGACACTTCAAAGAGTGAACAATGGAGTCTGAACTCAGCATCTTCTTGGCAGCATCACAGGCTGCATAATGCAGTAGAATTCCAGACACTTAATGCACATTTTTGGCACAAGAGTTGGCTGAGAGCAGATGCGTCATGGCGCCCTTTGGAAAGGGGTTAACCCTGTCCCAGACACACTGTACAAGAGTGAAGGAGGCCCAAGTGGGCTTAATCCTTGCAGCAACCAAGCTTTTTGTCTGCTGTCCATTATTATTGATATGGCCCCTTCGCTTAGTGCCATCTGTGGGCTTTTCACATCCGGCTGCCCGCTTTGTTCCTTGAGGAGCTTTTTATACAAAGAGGGTCTGAGTGAGAAGCATGTTGGCCCCTTTGGCACTAAGGGGAGCTGTCCCCTTTCGTCTCTGGGGGCCTGCTCACCCTCTCCAGATCCCATCTTAAGGGCACAACAGCCAGCAGCTGCCGTGCTTCAACAAATGGGTCTGGGAAAAGGTGACATGAAAGGGGACCCAACCTGCCCAAATGATGCAGCTGGGTCAGCCATCAGAGTCAGGGTGTTCCTCACGGGGGCAGTGGATGTTAGGGTCTCTGCCTGTTTATCCATGCAATAGGATTTGTGACAAAGCAGTTGAATAAACAACTGTGTAAATGAAGTCAGCGTTACTGAATAGAACCGCAGGGTTAAACTGAACATCCTGTGCAGTTAATACTCATCCCCTGGGAGCAGATGAAGTCTGATTTGCATTGCAAAATGAATATAGAATTGTAGCAGAGCTGTGGAACATAGGAAGTATTTAAAGGAACAAACAACAGTAATGACTCCAAGTTTGTTGAGCGTTAATAGACTTCAGAAGAAGACCTGAATAATTAAGCATACAGGCCAGGGATATTATACTTTACAATATTTTCCAATAAGTTTGGTTTTCATTAGATTTTACTTTCTGACTGTTAGTTTTAGTTCAGTTTGTCAGCTGCTCTTATTGCCACATATTTAAGAAATTTTACCAGTAGCAAGAAAAAGTACTTTATGTCTACAGCAGAATGATAAATGCTGTATAAAGCTTTACAATACAACAGTGCAGGAGAGGATAAGACAGATCTCACAACATCTTCAATGCAACATCCCAGCCCTGGGCCAAACACTGCAGCAGCCGAGAGTGTGATGTTAACAGCAATACTAATGACTGCAGATTCAGATTTCATGTATTGCTAATCTGGTTTCTTCCAGAGCAGAATCAAGTTGAAATTGCTAACCTCCAAAACTGTAAAACTTGTATGGTGGACCACAATGTGAAAAGACACACTAAACTCAATGAAATGTTTTCCAATACACTAGTAATGTCAAGTTTGTGGGTTTAATATCCAGGCAACGCACACACACATTACTATATATAGTCTGAATGTTTTATATGCAGAGTCACTTAGCAGACAAAAGCATCAGCTAAATGAAAAAATATGCAAATGGAAGTAATGCAGTATAATACTTTCTAAATTATTTTTCTTCAATGTAAGTCACATCTTATTATGCCTGGCAGATATACAGCATTGCTATAAATTTGAATAAATATAAGGAAGAACTCATGAACCTGCCAATCTTGGAAAATCAGACTGTGCTTGATATTCTGAATCTTAACCCCAATCCCTGGTGCGCCTCACCTTAAAGAAAGTGAAACTCTGAGAACACAATGAGACTAAAAGCATTTTTCCGAAGACACTGTGTAACTTCCTCCTGCGATTCATTCAAGGATAACTTTGGGGAGCCTATATCGATTAATATTTTATGAGTACTCCTCAAAATATAACCTGGTGTCTAAGAACGCTAAGATCAACGTTCCAATGTATTTTAAAACATACACAACCTGGCAGACACTCTTGGAGCACTCCAGACTTTTACCTCTATAATGCAGTCTTAAGTATTCCTAAAGCCTTATGGCCCATTCATATAACTGGACTGGAATCAGGCCTGACAATGACAAAATAATGGAGATGATGATACCTCCAAAAGAACATGAAAATAGCATGAAATGGGTTTTAATTGTGATTCAAATGAAAATATCAGACAGATACAAAACAATGCATGATATGACTTGGAACTAAGGCTTGATGTAATCTGCAGACTGACTACTCACTTTCTGTGCTGAATTCAGGAAGTAATGTATTCTCACATCAGTAGATGTGGAGCAGAAAAAAAATGAAAACAGAGTGAAACTGAAAGAAAGGAAAAGAAACAGGCAAAGAAAAAATGCTGAAACTACTGTATTGTTTATGTAAGTGAAATAACTGGATATTAACATCTTGTTAAAACTAAAACTGCCATACAGAAGTAACATAACAATTGCACTCTTGATTGTTATATAGCTCAAATAAAAGAATACACACCTGGTAACAGATATTTGTGAATCAAGGCTTTTCCAATTCTGTGAAAATCTGTGGAACTTATTCCTGCATTTTCCATGTGTGTATTCCATGTGGGCCTGCTTGTAACTGTGAAAACAATCAGTCAGAAGATTTAAAACAAAGGTTGTTTGAGGAAGTCTGGACATCACAGGGCTGCATGACCAATCGTATGGCATCAAGCAGACCGGCAGTGTTCTGCTATAGCAGACTAAAAATAATGCACAGCCTTTTACCCTTGGTATCTTAATGTGGTCTATGTGTGCATGACACTGTGATGCTAGCAGGGTAGTAATGAACAGGGCTAGAACAGAGGAGTCAGAATAAAGGCACATCTGGTGAATAACCTTCAGCAGTATGAGATGCGTGATAGAAAGTGACAGTGGATCACAGCACACTGAGATGTGAGTGACATCACCACACGTGGCCCCTGCAGCCTGCTGGTGACCTCAAAGTGACCTGTAGCTAACACTGACATGTCAATCACTTCCTGAATGTTCTGTGAGGAGACCTGAGAGTCACAGCATTCTAAATAAAAAGTAAATTAGGAAAGAACAGCTTGACTTTATGTGCCCATTAGTCTTAATTGCATGGTGGCTATTAAGAGATAAACATTATATTTGCACCCTTTATTTGTATATGGGCACAAGTGAAATAAATCATGTTACACATTCATAAACATATTTTGAAGGTTTATAACTAATTTAGCAGTAAGAAAACCAACACAAACAAGCAAAGCAACACATATTGATGGAATGTATGTGATAAATTTCTTTAAAATGGCCAATAAAACAAATGCACACAACCAAATTAATATAAACCTACACACATTAACAATTGCTAAAATCTGTGCTAGAAATGGCCAGTTAGTTTTTGTAGAAGCAGAAGTTCTGATTCTACAAATAAAACAAAAATGGTTATAATTAATCATTCTATCCTCATTAAAAAAAACACACAAAAACTTTCCCTTTAACGAAGATATCAGATTTGGTATCAATGCTATTATTATAAAACTGACTATATCAGATCAAAAATAAAACTGACAGTCTATAAAACCCAACACCACATTTACAGAGAAGCTAAAGTGTAAACAGATTAAACAGTGAAGAAACTGCTTGAAAGCTGTCTCTGTTTCATCTCAGACACAGAAGAAAAACAGTTTCCTGATGGCTTTCACCAAAAGTGCATTTCACTCGCTCTCTCTTCATCTTCTCAGTCTCTCTCACACTTTTCCTTCCTGCCAAGTCTATTAGATCGGTTAAGAGAAGGAGGCGTGGCTCCCTTAGGCATTGCCCTACGGGATTCTGAGGTTTCACAGCTTAATGGACTTTCTTCCTTCTGTCTAACCTCAAATGACTCCACATTTCTGGAAAGAGGGATTTCCCAAGAAAGCTTTCCAGGAGAGGCAACGTCTGTTGGATCAATGTTGTAGTGAAGGCAGGACAAAAGGCACCACAGTGCTGTAATACTGCATGAGGTTTTAAGCAGAAGATCTCCTAATCCTTCTAAATGCAAACAAATGGTGTGAACGTTGATCCAGGAGGATTTTCAGTCATACGGCATGCATGGTCAAAAACTGCTCTGTGCATGTTATGCAGTACAGTAAAACATTTACAGCAGCAGTTGAGAGTCACGGTGCTCTGTGGTGAACGTGTGGTGCCACGGTTGCCAGGGGTCAGTAAGAAACAGGCTGAACATTCACTGCCCTCTAAATCAGAGCCAGACAGCGGCTGAAGTAAATACAGGGGCACTGGGAATAAGCATAAGCTGAGCTCATGGTACCAGGAGATGGTCTGTTTGTAAACGCAGTGTGAAGACAAAAGCATGTAGTTTAATGTTGGTGTAAGGGCAGAATTTCACTGCTCATTAACCTGCAAGAACGCTGCTGGACACTGACCCCAAACCAATGAGATGCTGAATTATACAGGCATAGTTTATTTATACAAACATCTACACGCATATTGATTCATGTGGGAATTGGAGTAAAAATATACATGTAGAATAACAGAGAAAGAAAGAGAGCCTATTGGGACTGAAGTTTTAGAATTGACCAACTACTAAACTCTACAGGCTCATCTCAGAGCTGAGATGCACACACACACACACACACACAAACACATTTACTTATCAATCTTAAGCTTTCAAAGGCTATTTTTGGCATTAAGTAAACCTAAACAAACACAAACAAATGCTAAATTGTTTTTGCAAGGCAAGGTCTAAAGAGTTAAACCTGAAGTGTTACCAAATCAAAGTTCAAGCATAGCTAGTTTTATTTCAAAATTTCTCCCCTTCCCTTTATCTTTTTATATCTCCTCTCTAACTACTTTATACAAAAAAAACAAGACCACAAATAAATAGACTGAGATACCTGCTTTTTCCAGCATCTTACCAAGACTGATTAAACCAACCAACGGCTAACCTATCACGATATACAAACAGCCTAGCAGAGTGAGAAACACAACCACATGGCCAAACATGTCTCTTTGGAACAATGCTAAGGTTATAAATTTATAACATGCATCTGCAGAACAGCAAGCATCATAAATTTGACAGGTCCTTCAATCTCTAATGACCCCACGTGAGTCTCACAGCAGCCACCAGGCCAGCACCGTGATGGATGTGTGTGCGTCCCGAGCTCTTGTTTTGAGTCGGGCTGCCTGTGGTGGCTAAACCCTGCTAGCAGGGCCTGTCCTTGTACCGCAAGTCATCACTTCAGTTGGTGCGTAAACAAGCTGACAGGCATGAGCAGTGGGGTGTGTTGGACATGCATGCCCCGCTGCATCACACACACCAGCAGTACCAATTCCTCCCGTCTGGCTGGCAGCGACAGCCCCACAATCGATGAGCCGCATGCCTTCTGCATGCTGATGCGGCCCACCGTGTCACTCTTTATAGGGAAAACCTTCCCGGCACAGTAATGGAGCAGTAAAGTTTTAGTGGTACGGCGATCGAACTTTAAAGCTCACTCTGTTATAACGCTAAAGGCAGAATGGTGACCAAACCCCCTTAAATTTTATACCAGACGCCTTTAGAATTTCTAGTGCTGTCTAAATTCTATCTGCTGGTCAGGGCTGAAATAGGAATGACACTGTGGGTGAGAGAAAATGAAGGTAATTTAATGCGAGTGTAATGGGGACAGCACAGCAACCGCCCAGGTGACAGAAGGCTGCTGCTGAGATGATGTGAAGTTCGGTGAGAGATTTCAGGGGAGAAAGCATGCATGTGCGTTTGAAATGCTAAGGGAAGGAATAAGGTGAAAAATTTATGCAGACACACAATTACCTCAAAAACTAATATTGCGACAGTAATGAACTGACTTCTGAACTGTTGTTCTCTGCGTTTACACTGTACACAGCTTTGAAAATGAAGTGAAATCTCTTTTTCAGTTTTTAAAACGAAACTGATTTAAGCTGGGCAGTAACAACCGGCTGGCCTAAACACTCCATTATATTTTATATATAAAAAAATTACTGTGAAAACTGTGATCAAGAGTTGAGAATCTTTTATTTACTTACTCAACATGAGCTTCTAATGCCATTGGCCCTTTGCTCTCTAAGTCCTCACAGGATAATAAGGTATTCCCTTTGTTTCAGGACACAGACACCACAACAAAGAGTGTGTTAGCCTTGGCAGAGGCCTGGCTCAGAGAGGTGTGTAAAAATGAAGTTACTAAACAGCCTCTTAGTTGCTGCAGTTCCCAGTTTAGCTGGACATTACAGTACTGGTATACTGGGGAGGCGTCTTCACACTACAGCCAACTTGTATTAGTTTTTTATCTGATCTTTAGACCTGAATATTAACAACATCATACAAATAAATATGGCTATTTACTTTTACATTTGTGCATTTGATACTTTTATCCAAAGTGACTTACAGTACATTCAAGTTCTAGAAAAAATAAAACACATTTTTACAGTATATGCACTCCCTGGGAATCGAACCCATGACCTTTTTACTGCTAAGCAATGCTTTATCAACTGATCTACAGGAACACTTGTTAAAATGCCTTTGGTAATGTTCTGTGTTGCTCATCAGTTGACATCACAATAATCACTTCTTATAAACCCATGACTGAGCATTTAACAGCTAAATCAAGTATTTTTTAAACATAAAGGAGACCAGTTCTAATTGTAGGTCAGGTTGTTGACAGAATGGCCTCTAATCATTCAAAAACAAGAATAGCAATGTATTGAAAAAGTGGTGACTGTCTCCAGAGTTCAAACTGAATCACCCCTTCAACAATAGCTGTAGTTAGTAAAACACTGTATTGAATCCTTCCTCCGGATGTGAGTGTGTATAGTGATGCTATGTGTGTGTGCTAATAACAACAAAACCCCTCAGTGTCTGTGGACTTGGCGCAGGCTGTATTTGTGTGTGCTGGGTTCACATGATTCAGCCTATGTACAAGTAGGGGTCAATGTGCCTATGTGGTTGCAAACTAGGAGGCT
>JBAJNP010008204.1:0-20755 GCA_036877545.1 Yasuhikotakia modesta | reverse complement strand
CGCGTCTCCGCGGTGTTTGCGGCCCCTGCTGACAGGATCGTGTAACTACACGCCAAAGAAAGAGCGTCGAGGCTAGACGCTATAAAACTATAGTTACCAAAGCTAAAATGTTATGGAATATTTGAGTTCAATGGACCTTCAGACAATATAATAAGCGCTTCATTTCATACCCTTTAAAAAAACTACATAGTAACCAAAACTAAGAATGAAACATTTATGATCTGGGCAAGAAAATAAAATGACAAAGAAATAGCAGATAACAGAAAATAAAGACATTCAGCAGATGAGAGGATGTCAACATAACAGCATGTTTAATCCCTACAGCTGCAGCATCACAACGGCTGGTTCCACCTCCTCTCTCACTCTCATCTTTCTTCTGGCCAATCAGCCTTTTCCCAAATCTTCCTAAACTCCGCCCTAATTTTAGGGATCCTGAAGGCATACACAACAGGGTTAACCATTGAGTTAGCGTGAGAGAGAAGAACACCAGCATATGTGGCAATAGAAGACACTTGTACATTCTGCTGAAAGACACTGATGGTGTGTATTACGTGTAAGGGAAGCCAACAAGCAATGAAAAGAAGCAATAAAGAAGTTAGAGTAAATACCACACCTCACCTAACAGATACAGAAACAGTCCCAATGACCGAAAGTACCACATTTAACCCACACACACTTACTTTCACACACACCCACACGTTCACACGCACACCCACACGTTCACACACACCCACACGTACACCCACACGTACACACACACACGTTCACACACACGTTCACACACACGTACACACACACGTACACACGTACACACGTACACACACACTTACACACGCACTTACATTTGTAGGCATCAAATGACACAAGCACCAGGTTTGTGCACAGTTACACTTTCTTATATAAGGAAAGTGCAAATGACAGATAGAAAGTGCTTATTGTGAGATGTTTAATAATCCAAATTAGTTGTCTAGGGTCATTAAGTCTCTAACTGTAGACTGCAAACTTTAAAGCACAATTGTATTCAAATCTGGTAATATAATTAATATTCATTACATTTAAATGACATTTTTGTTGGCTGGTATGTAAAGTATTTCTTAATTTTCAAAGACCTCCTGAATGAAATGAATGTGTGTAACTTTGTTGTAATCGTTTCTTGTTGAAACATTTCCTATTGAAACAGAAAGTTTGTGGCTTATTAAAATAGCATCACACTTCATTCATCTCTTCCTGTATCTCAGCAGACAGAGCTTTTATTAGAATGTTGTGGGTTCCATTCCTAGGAAACACACAAACTGATGAAAACATGTACACTTACACTGCAATGTTGGATCAAAATTACATTCAAACAAGTTAATCAATGTGTTAAGAATTATTTGCAGATGTAGACTAGAGATTCCTAAAAACTAAATGGCAACCAAAACTAGGCATGCATTTCAATTTCAATCATGTAAGATTTGATATTTTTTATATTCAGGGCAGAAAGAGAAAAGGCCTGAAAATCTTCCTAAAATAGACAAAAAACAACTTAAACACAGCAGAGAAATTCAACAGTAACAGAAAATCAAACGCATTTGGAATGACATGATTATGAGTAACTAACAGATGTATTTATGCACCTGCCCCTCTAACAGAGCAGAATTAAAGATTATCGAATGAACAAATCCTGCTGTTCTTCTAATAGAAATATGGCAAGTGCAAAAGTCAATATGTCCATTCTAGCAACTACACTCCCACCGTATAGAACAAAGAGCCAATAACCAATCAGTAAATGCTAACAGTTCTTTGGGGGCGGGGCTCTGCAAGGCAGCGATGCCCCAGCGCAGTTACTGAAGCAGCCTGGAATAACTGCTTGTTATAGAGCAATGTAAGCTTGTTAAACAAACATATAGAACAGTTGAAGTTAGATTGTTTTATTGTGACCTTAGCCAGGGATTTTTGAGATATCTGTTATCCCTCATTCAGACAGGCAGCACTGATCTTCTGTGACTGATACAGCTGTACAGAGACGTGGCAAAGATGGCCACTGAATACGAAGACTTACTTAAACAGACTTTGATTCCACCTGATTGCTTTGTGCAGCACCTCCTCTCTCATCTTTCTTATTAGCCTGAATCTCTGAAGTTTTGCTGTTTTTATCTTCCTGCTGCTTTTGGCCAATCAGCCTTCCCCAAATCTTCCTAAACTCCACCCTAATTTTAGGGATCCTGAAGGCATACACAACAGGGTTAACCATTGAGTTAGCGTGAGAGAGAAGAACACCAGCATATGTGGCAATAGAAGACACTTGTACATTCTGCTGAAAGACACTGATGGTGTGTATTACGTGTAAGGGAAGCCAACAAGCAATGAAAAGAAGCAAGACTAACAGCAGAGAGGCGGCCAGCTTGTGCTCCTTATGATTATATGCCCCAGACTCAGAAACAGCTGCTTTGTCTCTTGACAGTTTCCTAATTTTGAAAAAGATGTAGCAATATAATGCAATCATGACTGCCAGCGGAGGAATGAAACTGCCAAAGAAAAGAAAATAAACCAGGTATGTGCTGGGAATAACAGCTACAAATTCACAATCTATGGAGGTGGAGTTGAGGCGGTTTAAAGTGTCGTGGTTGTACCATCCAAACATCGGTACAAAGCCTGACAGACACGCCAACATCCAGCAAACAGCAGCAAGAATCCAAGAGCGTCTTCTAGTGACTGTAGACTTATACCTGCCAGAGAGGAAGAGAAACATTCAAACAGGTTTTTACATCCAGCTCCAAGGAAGATTTGGAGAAACACAGACAGACACAGAAACACAGAAACACAGAAACACAGCCAGACACAGCCAGTGTCATTTCAAAGCATTTCACAGTCTGAACAAAAATACAGATGCTCACCTGAGGGGAATACGGACTCTCAGGTATCGATCCACTGCGATGGCCAGCAGTGTGAACACTGAAGCCTGGAGTGGAACAATGAGAACACAGTTTATGAAGAGACACGCGTCAAAAGACATGTTCACCTTGAGTCCCTCAGTTATAGCAAGTGGAGCAACCAGACAGCCAACGAGGAAATCAGCCATCGCAAGGGAAACCATCAAGCAGAAAGTTGGTTGTTTGAGGGCGCCACTCTTCCACACCACAAATATCACAAGAAAGTTCCCCAGACAGCAGCTCACTGCTATAAGAACTTCAAGAAATATGAAAATAATATCTCCAGCTACAGCCATTATAGTGAGCGATGAGCGTTAAGTCACACCCGCACAAGTCTAGACACAAATGACACTTGCGTTCAGTCAGCAGTTTCAGAGATAAAGAAGCTGAAGGTGGGAGAGGCAGATATCGTGTCTAAATTAAGTGTCAAGTGTGTATCTGGGGGTAAAGATTTGTTCACCAGTGGTCACTGTCATGACGAGACGATCTGAAATCATCATTTACGTTCATCTGCATGAATGTGTATAAACCTACTTCACATTTATTCATGCGGCTGATACTTTTGTTCAAAGTGACTTTTGAAAGAACCAAAAACAGCAGCTGCCGTTACACTTGTTTTTCTTTGTCACAGTTTTGCTTAATAAAAAATGTTCAGCATTATTGATTTGAAGGGCTTAAATAAACAACAAAAGAACCCACTGGCTGGTTAAATCCCTGTAACAGATCAAATGATGTTGCTCTGTGTTTCAGTGAATAAGTTGGAATCAACTGGCAAATCAGCGCTTCACAGCAGAAACAAAACCCTTTACCTTCCAAATGACATATTTCATGTTGTTTTGATTCACCTGATGTTCTGAGCTGCGTTGAGAAGGTCTTGAGAAGCATCCACACAAACTGTACAAAGGAAATAACATGAACACGGGCAAGAAATCGCATCTTTTATTAGTGCATTTCAAACTGTAGAATCATAAATATTTCCAGATTGTTTTTAAATTCCAGATTTTTTAACTGTCACTCCAAAGTGCTCAAAAATCAGCCCATACATCAGCTGCAGCATTTGTTTGTGTGTATGTATGAGATGTGTGTATGTTGTGATGTATGCGTAGGGTATTGCATACGTTTCTCTGGAGTGTTATACTTCCTGTCTTAGCCACAACCTCAACTGAGTTCCTCTCACTCTGTTTCATGAAGAACAAGCAGAAGTAAAAGTTGTGGGTCCACTCACTGTGATGTTTAGCGTTAGTAGTTGCCATGATGTTTTGATGTTGTGGGTGGTTTACCTGAGGTCTCTGTGATGTTCTGAACTTTGAGTGACCCAAGTTCCTCAGTCCTTAGACATTTTTCACCTACATTTATATCATAAAAAAGAAAGTTTGAATCATTTAGAAAAGTAACATAATGTCTCTTTTCATCAGACTGCACATGACATATGAGACTGAAGCAGCGATCCAGGCTGTGCAGTCCAGGAGGTTTGATTGAAAGATGCTGAGACTGGCCTCATATTGTTTCTGTTGGCTGTGCTGGTTTCACACATAAACATCTGGACATATGACAGCACCGTCCTGCTCTCTCATGTGAACCCTGCACACAGTTAAACACAAATACTGTGTCTTTATGTAGCGCTGCAGACAGACAGAGAAGATCCTGAGCTTAAGAACCACCAGTGTACAAACTCTCTCCTAAACAACCTTCAAAACGTGTGTGTTGTTTGAGTGTGTTGTTTGATTTTTTTTCTGGTAACAGCGAGATATCAGCCAATATTTGATATCAGCCAACAGCATGATGAAAATAATGTAAGTATGAAGAACAATAATAACAATTCATTCAAAGCTTCAGTTTTATTGTATTTGTGGTTTACAGTGTGTCGCATCCTTCATAACACACAGAGATTAAAGTTCATAAGCAATGTGTGTGTGTGTGTGTGTTTATATCCAGCTCAGCCAAAGATGAAACAGGATACATCACTTCTAATAAACATGTGTTAAACAGAAAGTTAAATTATAAGAATCTACTGTTCATTACATGTATTGATATCAACTGTATTGATTGGTTAACAAGTGACATCTGCCACTGGCAGCTGAGAGTCCAGTCTGAAGTCTGGATCCACCTGATGATTGTAAGTCACTGTTACTGCGAGACCTGCTGAGACCAACATCACCCTTCAGTCTGCACACCATTTATTCCTTTGTCAGAACCAAAAAATGAAGTTTGGCCCCGAGACTGTGGATTCATTTTAGACACAGAAGGTTCTGTCCGCCAAACGCTTCATCCTAGTTTTCGTAATTGACTTACTGGCAGCAGCCATGAGATGCAGCAGGGAATTCTGGGAGACTGAATGTGCTGATTTGTGTCATGTTTGCCAGAGGTCGTTTTGTTCTGCCTCTTAACTCTGTACATCGCAATATCAGCATCAAGAGATAAAAAAGGTCTGATGATTTCATTCTGCTGAGTAAGGCAGAGAAACTGTTATGTGTATGAAACTGTGTATGTGGAGGAGAAAGACAAGAAGAGGGAATTATTTAAAGTCCAGACAGAAAATTGCTGCTCCAACTCAAACAGAAACAAAATGTGAATAAAGCAACACAGTGCCTCTCCAACAAACACACTCACATGTGACAGGTGAGAACTCTTTTGTTTAAAAGCAGAGAACCCTTTAAAAGACTGTGTTTGAGTGGCTACTTTAAAGAGGCTAAAATACGAGACAGATTAAAATAGACATTTTAAAGGCCCAATATTTCCATTTGCTATTTAATTGTTTTTAATGACTGTACCGCTCTTCTAAAACCCAAACCACAGTAATAAAAAAAACTTGTGTGACTGCCGTGTCCATGCATGGAAAGTGGCTCCCTCATTATAAAGCCATTAGTGCACAATAATGAGTGCTTCTTACTGAAAAATTAATCTGATGACGTCTGATTTCCTGTGTGGGAACATCTGAATATGAAATTAACTCTGTCTTCCATGCAGATAGAAACAAGCAGAGGTGTCAGAGCTCTGAAGAGTGTCAGAGAACACAAACAAGAGAAAGAGAAGCAGAGAGAGAGAGAGAGAGAGAGAGAGAGAGAGAGAGAGAGAGAGAGAGGGGGAAATGCTGCTATAGTGGCTCACCCCTCCCTCCCTCTCATCTCAGCCATCAGTCTCTCCAAACCAGGAGAAGGAAGCGCAAGTTTATAAAGATGCTGGGACACAGGATACAGGGCTGTCTCCCATCACATCCACTGACAGGCTGAAGACTCGACTACAAGAGAAGAGGAAGAGCTCAAACCCTGACGGCAACTGAAGACATGATGAGCAGAGGTTGAAACCAACTTCGAGAACAATCACCATGGTGGAAGAGGAGCTACGGTTAAACATGGAGAAGACCTCGAGACAGGAAGTCATAGAGAACTGGAAGAAAATGGACATGCTGTACATTTCCATCGAGAGCACCATCGCCCTGGTGTCAGTGCTGGGAAATGTGCTGGTGGTCTCGGTGGTGGCCATGAACCAGGCTCTGAGAGACCCCACCTTCTGCTTCATCGTCTCTCTGGCACTGGCTGATATCGCCGTTGGTGTTCTGGTCATTCCTCTGGCTGTGGTCATCAGTCTGGGTCTGATGACTCCGTTTTACACCTGCCTCTTCATTTCCTGTGTGCTGGTGATGATCACTCAGAGCTCCATCCTCTCACTGCTGGCCATCGCCATCGACAGGTTCTTACGGGTCAAAATCCCCACCAGGTGGGTCCAAAACACACCTTATGTTTCTTATAGACTGTCAGAATATGTACTTCACCTCTATCACACGTCATCAAAATAAAGTCTTAAATAATCTTAAGATCTTCTATACTTATAAACTCATCAGAATTCATAATATTATGCATTTAATAATTATATTAGTTCAATAGAGATTATTATTAGGATATTTTAGAGTATTATCATTGGTACATTAATTGACATTAGTCCAGTAATTAACACTACACAAATCACAACATTAACCAGTTAAATATTAAAAGTTAAATGCCTAAACAAGTTAGCTGGTCTCCCGATCTGGTCAAGCTGGCAACTAATCTTACATACTGACCAACAAAATCTCAATAAATCCTCCAAACCAACAAAGACTCAGTAAAGTATTTTTCAGCTTAGACTGCACAATAATCTTTTATTCCTCAGTCAGACTGCAGCGCGTCCATATATCTGTTGACTTCTTTAATGCAAATCAATGAGCTGGAGTAATATAAAGCTTTTAGCTAAATTAAACCTCTGCTGTCTGTCCGGTGGAGTTATGTGCACTGCTCTGACAGTATTCTGGCAGCCTCCCCAACTGCACATTTGCTTTCTGTGTCACATATGCTTGTGACTTCACTTGTGCAAACGTAAGTTAAATGTTTATCCAACTCAGAATTTGCAGCATTTAATGAGAATCACATAATTAAAATGTGTGTTTTATAAATAACAGCTCTAACACATCACCGGCTGTAGTCAGAGAACTAAACCGTAATGATGTTGTCTGTGATGTTTTTGACAGATACAGCACTGTGGTGACACAGAGGCGTGCGTGGATAGCTGTCGGTTTGTGCTGGATTTTGTCTTTTCTGACCGGGTTAGTGCCCATGGCTGGCTGGCATCGCAGTCCACCTGGAAATGCTAGTGTGGAGCTCATCGAATGCCAGTTCACAAACGTCATGTGCCTGAACTACATGGTGTACTTCAATTTCTTTGGCTGGGTTGTGGCACCTTTGACCATCATGATCGGACTGTATGCCGAGATCTTCCGCCTCATCTGCCGCCAGCTCAACCGACGGGCCGAAGCCACTTCTGACACCAACAAGTACTACCGCAAAGAGCTGAAACTGGCCAAGTCCTTAGTGCTCGTTCTCTTTCTGTTCGCTCTCTGCTGGCTGCCGCTTCATATCATGAACTGTATAGTGTTTTTTTGCCCCTCCTGCGTTGTGCCCAGGAGCGCGTTTCACGTGGGCATCTTCATGTCACACGGTAACTCCGCCCTAAACCCACTGGTGTACGCCTTCCGCATCCAGCGCTTCCGAGACACTCTGATCCAGATCATGCAGAGATTCATACTGTGTAAAACCTCATTAGCCAGTCCGGTCCAGCCCGGTCCAATCACTGAGAAAACACAAGCTCAGGTGTAGCAGCCAGAACTACTGAAATGACTAGATTTGTGCATGGAGACTGTGCAGCTTAAAACATCTCTTTGTTTGGAATGTAATAAAACTATTTTGTGGCCTTATGTGGCATTGAGTGGTTTATTAGATTAAACACAATATAACACAAACTACATCAGTGGACCCAAACTGTGTCAGAGCATTAACTTACAGTCACAGATAACAGGGAAAGCAATGCTGAAATGCATGAAAACTAATGTAAAAACTCCTCATCAACTTATTATAACCAGTGCAAAACATCTCAAAGCTTTTGTTTTGAGATCAATTTGCAACACATTTAGGTAAGGCAAATAAACCATTAAACAGGCTGAAGAATGAGTTTCCTGTCATGCTGAGAAGCAGAGATGCCACAGATACGGTTCGCCTTTAACTACAACACAGCAGTCGCGCTGGGTCACATTTTCCCCTCTGTGCATCAAATCAATCCCATATTACACTCTATGTATTTCTCCTACAAAGCAATGAAATCAAACAGCAACATTCTCGTTCCCTTGGGTACATCTGGGTACATCTGGGTACTGGCAGAGATGTTTTAACTTTATAAGTAACATGTACAAATACAAAACATTACACAAACTACACGCTCGTCTTGTTTGATCGATCGTGTCTTAAGACGGAAAAGGTTTGTATGTGATGCCCCAAAACTAACTGTCCAAAATAATGAAAAACTCTCAACTTTGGAATAAAAACGTTTCGTACCTCCGTTCACAGCAACAGGAAGCGCGCCTGCGTGCGCCGATGACGTCACATCTGACGGCATTCAGTCATCTTTAATAATCCTTTACGATTGTTGTTTGTCAAACTGTTAAAGCATCTTATGCCACAATAGTTTGTTCTATTGTTGTTTACAGATCTGAATTATCTTAAACAGGTTTGTTGATGTATTTCATTAGTTATTTGTAATGATATTATCTCAGAGGGAGGTCTCTGGTCGTCTGTTTCTAGCAGACATACAAACTACAAATAACAAATTAAAGAAAGACAAACGTCTTTTTTTTCTACAAATATTTCTATTATGCTCAGTTTAAAGTACTGTTTGTATGTCTACGTTTCTAACACAATATATCAACAGTGTGTATGACAAAATGATTGATCATTCCTGGTATCAGAACTAAATTCAGTAGTTGTGTTTTAGTTTGTTTTAGGTTCAGGGTGATGTACTTTGGTCAGGTGTGATTAGCTAGTTTTGGTGGTTACTAACGCTACAGAAGAATGATACTGTTTAATACATGTATTATTTTCATGCCATGGCTTAAGTGTAAAATTCAGATTCATAAGTGTTGTGTAAAATACCAGTACATGTGATCAGTCATCATTGATACAGTACATGTGATCAGTCATCATTGATACAGTACATGTGATCATCATCATTGATACAGTACATGTGATCAGTCATCATTGATACAGTACATGTGATCAGTCATCATTGATACAGTACATGTGATCAGTCATCATTGATACAGTACATGTGATCATCATCATTGATACAGTACATGTGATCATCATCATTGATACAGTACATGTGATCAGTCATCATTGATACAGTACATGTGATCAGTCATCATTGATACAGTACATGTGATCAATCGTGTGGGCAGTTTTGTACATATGTTGACAGATTGTCATAGCCAGGTCAATACTAAGATGAACTGTTTACAGCATTTACAGCAGTTTGAACTTTCTAACAATAATTCAGTCAGTGGACTCATTCAGCTTACACATCAATATAATCGGTACTAATGCTTTAATCTGATGACCACACTTCTGTCTGCCACCTTCACTTATGAAGGTGGTTAAATCTGCTTCCTCAGCCTGTGGTTTTCATCACACAGGAGAGCAGTGTCTGGACTTCACCATTACAGTGCGGTTCTTTCACTGGATTGGCTGCTGGGTCTATAAAGGTGGTGGTTGAGGCAGCGGTGAGTTCTGCTGCATGCAGTCAGAGCTCAGAGCCACAAGTCTAACCTGTGAACTCTAGAGGGACAGAGTTGCTATAGCTGGTGTGCTATAGCCGGACTGACGTGTGGAATAAAACTGCTGTGGTGTCTCCTGATGGATGGATAATTGTCCCTGAGAGGACACAGAAATGACTCTGTTGATCAGTGATGTAGTAGTCCTGTCACTTTCACACTAATGGCGGATACTAAACACTTAAAAAGTAACTGGAGTGACGATGACGATCCACTGGGACAACCAGCCTTGTTTCAGAATTCTCATCATTTCCCATCAGGATTCTTGTAACCACTCTTGTGTGGGACGAGCTGTTATCACCGATCACAGACTAAACAGGGTTTCAGTTCCCAGACACAGAGTGGCTGTTTCACGGACCTCGAAGGTCAGATTGAGATGAACAATACACAGAATTGATCCTATAGTGATCCTGGTCCTATCAAACTGTTCAATTTAGTTAAACATCCGAGGAAGACCAACGTCATGTTCATCGACTCAGTAAATGTTTCCTCCTCGACAGGAGGTGGCGCAGTGCGCTCGTGCGCCACGAACGATGACGTAGAGGAACGGCTGGAGCGACTTCCGGTGCCGCCGCCGCGCGCTGCAGTGTTGTGACGATGCCGAAGTGAGTTTCTTCACACACGTTTATTTAACGTTATATCACACGTATATGTAAACGAATCTCCGTTTAGTAATTATTCACACAGATCCGACTGGATTGATGTGCTTTTACACGTTACACACACACAGTGCATTAGATAAATGTACAATGTACAGAGTTTTACTAGCTGGTACAATAAGGGAACCGAAGGAAACAGCAGCACCAGCTGAGATCAGTGCATGATCACATGTTTGGCTTTTTAAGACACCAGTGTTTCTTTTCGCAGGTTTTACTGCGATTATTGTGACACGTATCTGACGCATGACTCGGTAAGATTTCGTTCTTCTGTTCCGTTCGTTCAGTTTTGTGCGCAGACGCGTTTCACGTGTGTCCGTGTTTGCAGCCGTCGGTCAGGAAGACGCACTGCAGCGGCCGGAAGCACAAGGAGAACGTGAAGGATTATTATCAGAAGTGGATGGAGGAACAGGCGCAGAGTCTCATCGACAAAACGAGTGAGTGGATCCCGTGTAAAACGTCTCATCCTCCAACCGTTCACCGATGAGATTCGTGCTTGAACGCTTCGGTAAACGCTCTCGTTTGTATCTGCGTTGCAGCGGCTGCCTTCCAGCAGGGTAAAATCCCACCCACGCCGTTCCCCGGAGCCCCTCCTCCTGGTGGGTCCCTGTTACCTCATCCAAATATGAGTAAGTTCCACAGAAACTCCGTTCTGGAGTTTAACACGTCGGACGCTGTCAGGAGCGCTGAGAGACGTTTCTTGTGAATGTGAAGGTAGAGGTTTTTGACTCTGTCCAGGTGGACCGCCGAGACCGGGCATGTTACCGGCCCCCCCGATGGGTGGCCCCCCCATGATGCCAATGCTGCCCCCCCCACACGGCATGATGCCTGGAGCACCAGGTAAGACTGTCATTAGGCATCGCATATGTAAATAATGTTCATATTACTGTGTTTGTAATTGTGTCTGTCCTCTTGCTGCTTAAAGGTCCAGGTATGCGGCCCCCGATGGGCGGACCTATGCAAATGATGCCTGGGCCACACATGATGCGACCTCCCACTCGGCCCATGATGCTGTCTGTTAGACCTGGAATGGTGCGACCCGACCGATAACAACAACAATCCTGTGATTTCTGACCTTTCCCAACATTATTCATTGATCAAGGACTCAAATAGCTGCACTGTTTTATTATTAAGTTTTTTTCCCCATTTCAGTTTTATGACGGCTTGCGTTTGTCTCAAATGGTTGGCTCAGAAAAAAATTGAAATTACACATAAGAATGGACATTACATTAGCTTTTGTATTTATGCTAATGGGGCTGTTTTGAATTTGTGTGTTGAAATGTTTATTACAAGTTGATCATTGGTTTTATTTAGCATTTATTGTTCTGCAGACAAAAAATAAAGTGAACAAAAAGTTTGGCTTGTTCTGCTTGTGTTTCTAACTGAATTTCTCAAGTCAGAAACAAAAACAGCTGCTGGTGTGAATGACAATATGTTTAAACCGAATACAATTAAAAGACAGAAAGCAGGTGGAGCAAAAGTTATATTAGAATTTATTCATTCAACAGCAGTGAGACAGTATGATTGTTCTTTAAATAACTGTGATGAACATTCAGGACAGACAAACAGTTATTAGACATCTTTGAATCAGAATTCACCCTCAACAGATGCCAGTGGTGTCTGATGATGTTCACTGGAAGCATTCAGCCCTGATCCTACATAACATCTGCTGAAACGAGGGCAGATAATAATGTGTGAGCTTCATTCAATAAACTCAAAGAGGAAGATCGAGGGGATGACGGCCTGAGGGGCTTTATTCAGTCTCACTGCAGAATATGTGCCCTGATTTTTATCAAGAACAAACGGATGCTCACAGCTAGCCTGTGTGACAGGTGAACATAAAGTGACATTAAATGCAGCTCTTTGCTTATTATGCAAATGTATAGCCTAACTATGCTACATCTTTGCTATTTCACAGTAGTGTCATTGTATCAGTCACTGGCTGGACACTAATTTGCCGTGATTCGTTACACAGATAAAAAACAACATTTTTGGGTGATTTACATCAGTTCCTTCAATAGTTTTCACAACTTTTGATCAAAGTTTGTTAAACATCACATACCTTCATCTTTACAGTGTTAACAGCTTAAAACAATCACCACAAACCTGCCTGTTTTTGAGGGAATATATTTTGCTACTTTAAAAATCCTTAATGTGAAAAAAATAAACCACAGATTAACATTGAACACAAATGTTACAATGCTCACACAGTGCTCAGTAAAGTCTTTCACTTTTCTACAAAGTTATATGTATATATGTTTTGCCTTTGGACAGCATTAAAGTAAAAACAAATTTGATCTTTAAATATATTTAAATAGTTAAATCTCACAAGAAATGTCCAGGTCAAAATGTTCCCAAAAATCCAATGACAAAACCAATCAAGTCTAATTCAACATTTTCCCTGTAAATCGGTATTAATGAAATGCAGCGCACATGCAGCGCATTTTTTCACATTAAAATGAATGTTTTCATTTTAATGTCTCTATTACTATATATGTGTATATTATTGATGTACACATTACAGTAATGATAATTTGGGGGGAAATGTGCTTAATTGGTTTAATCTTAATGACCCTAACATAGGCGTCATTTTTATTAGCAAAATAAAAAAAGTTTTTAATGACCCAGGCATTTCATGAGATTAACCTACATAAATCTGAGCAACGTTCATGCAGAATTAGTCAATATTTTCACACCAGCAGCACATCAGGTAATGTTGCACCAGTCGTTTCGGTCAGTCACTCTGGTACAGCAGTTAAGTGCTAGTTTAAGATCTCCTGCGTACTCACTCAATTTCTTTCCATTTGGACTTACACATAAAGTTTCACCTGATTCCCCATCAACTCACACCTTGGTGTCCGGAAACTTGAAGGGTGGTGTCAGCTACACAAGGAGAAATAAACTGAAATTCAGAAATGGGAATGTTTCAGGATTCCATTTAAACTACTGTGATGTCTGAGGCAAGACAGGACAAAGCTAATCATATTGGGAACAGAAATAAATGTGATAGACCACAGTCTCAAAGTACACATGAAACAGTGCAGAATGTGACGGTGAGCGAGATGTACCTCTCTACCTCTCTGAAAAGTTTGGGTTAGGAAATGAAACAAAAGGATATTGTTTGAAATGGCAAACAAAAGTGATGAAGCTGAGAATGACAGATTGTGATGGTGAGGAGGAATGATCACATGTTCATTCATCTAGAGGAGGTTGTGAGAGACAGGCAGTGCAGCTATAACACTGAACAACAACCACAGTCAAACTCAACACAGCAAACTCAACACTTCCCTCCACAACAAAAAGAGCCGCATATACACACCGCCTTTAAAATTAAAGTGTCCTGCAAGTTTTATCCAACACATTACAACACTTTGACATCTTGTGGCTGTGAATTGAACATGGATGGCAACATTTTGGTGTTAGCCACTCCGATGACAGACAGTGTATTTATGTACGTTTTGTGAGAGACACATTGTCAAAACAAGTCAAAACACGAACCTTTCTGTCATTTTCTAGCACTGAACTCCAGATTTCAGGGAAGTACAATGATCACACATTAACCTTCAGGACTGAAAAGCAGTTATCACTTTCTCCTAATGGGAACAGAAGTGACACATGTATGTTTCTGCATAGTGTATGTGGCCATCCAGACAAAACAAAAAACTGACTAAAGCCAGAATTAAACAGCAAATGCAGGAAACAACAAATTTCATAATATTCACTGAAACAACGGTTTGTAAAGAAATAAGATCTTAGAATAAGTGATACAAACGTACAGTGTTTTACTCTAAACATGTCAAACGTTAAATTCACTTCACAATACACATACTGCCTTAGTGCTTCTCATCTTCTTTTTGTTCTCTTATAAGATGACCTAGTCAACTCTTGTACAGCTTTTACAAATTACAACAACATTTTCCTGTAAAGAATGTTGTTGTGGAAATCTCAGCGGTAACTAATTTTACACAACAAACCGTCAACCACAAAATAAACAAATGATTATGCGATCACATTTACTATGTGATGTTACAATGTAAAATTACAAATACAGAACTTTATATTAAATAAAGGATACCTAATTTGATCAAGGGCCAAAATTAAATGCATTCCCAAAATCAGTGAGAACACAGAATGGGCAAGTTGTCTCAAATGTAGGGGCTGTATTTTACTCCTAGTCTGAAGAGGCAGAAGACTTTGTCCCGTGGGCTTCAGAACTGCAGACGCCTGGTGAGAAGAAAGGAAGCACTGATGACCAAACCGATCCTGTGACAAATGAAGGGCAGTCAGGAGAAAGTGGGTCAGGATCTGACTGGGAGGAAAGCGATCTAGTGCTACAGGGTTTGAAGTTGCATTCGTGATCGTGAACGTATGTAAACTTGTAAAAGTATTATTAATATTGCTGCAGCAATCATTTGTGGTTCTGCTCTTTTTACAAATGTTCTGCCAGCAAGTCCATCCAGAGGAGATGCTGCAAGTGTCCAGGCTACTTGGTAGGACTCGTGGCCTACACAGCGGCTTCAGAGGTTTTTACGTCAGAGAGCCCTCAGATACAAAGGACTGAATAGTAAACATTCAGACGATCGTGACTGAAGAGATGAGGAGAAATTCCAGCTGGAGCTCATCAGTCAGGCAATGAAGGCAAGGGGCACATGGGATGATGTGGGAACAGTGTTGCCCTGAGGGAGGCTACAGATCACAGTGAGAAGGCACGGGCACTAGAGTTCATGGGGTGCAGGGTTGAATTGGGACTGCAGGCGGGACTGGACCAGGGCTGAGCCCTGTTTCAAAATATGGTGGTCTCATACTTGGTGCTACTGGAAGGTCTGGAGGAGTCTCGCGGTTCAAAGATCCAGCTGGTGCTGCCCAGCGACTGCAGGTCCGTTTCAGGGTCCAGAGGGTCTGTGTGCCGGTGGAGGAGGAGCGGTGAATGAGACTGCAGGAGAGAAGGGCAGCCAACCAAACCCACGTCACACAAGCGAGGAGACTGAGGGCAGCGAGCGGGAACACTTCATATAAGAACACTGCTGTCATATAAGAACACTGCTGTCATATAAGAACACTGCTGTCATATAAGAACACTGCTGTCCCATGATGTTTAATCTACTCAACTGTATAAATTACACATTTATTCCACAACAATTTATACATTAGCAGAAACTCGTGCAAGTCTTCCAGTAAATCTGCTCATAATGTAAAGTATATTATTATAATGATCCTGTTTGACTGCTGAAGATGACATTCACTGAAGACCTCTGTAGTGTATTTGAATCATGTGACTAACAACACAGAAATAGAAAAAAAATTTGATTTAAAAGGTTTCAGAACTGTTTTTCATTAACATTTTTTATGACATCATGAATATTTTTCCAATTAATGTCAAACTATCAACATGATTTTGTCAAACTTTTCTATTTATGATCCTCAGTGATTATTTTTACTGATTATAATACTGTAAAACAGTGTTTTTTTTAACTAAATGTACATAAATTAAGGATGCAAATCAAATGATCCATAACACTTTACAATAAACAATATTCTTAAATGAAATAATATAAAATAAATCTGTTCACGTCTGATTAAAGGATGTGACAGACATATTTTGGACAGACTTTATAAAATGCACTCAAGCAGACTGTATATCTGATGTCACACTAACTCATCCAAACAATCCCACAATCATCTCCTCCTCATCCCTGAATTACACAAGACTGCAACCCAGTGTCTCTGGACTCTAACAGACTGATAACAGTTTTCAACTGTGACCTGTTGCTAGTGTCAACCAAAGATGTGCATGAGAGGGACAGAAGATGTGAATAAAAGTGAGAAAACAGAACAGGAAAATTAGTAAAGTGACGAGGAGAGAATATGTGAGAGAGAGAGAACCTGAACTCCAGGGCTGAGGGAGGGCAGCGGGAGATGGGCGGGGCGGTGGGCGGAGCACATGTGACAGTAGCAGCAGTGGCACTCAAGCACAGGTGCACCCTGGGAAGGAGGAGGAGTCAGAAACACAGATTACAAGATGAAGAATGTGACAGATCTATTAGGACAGGTGATGACATCACATGACGGTTTAAGGGCTGTTTGAACATACTAATACTGACAGGAACTGTTATTTTAATAACCATGATTAGTGATTATTGCTAGTGTGTTAATACTACACAGATGATAACTACACTTTCATACAATGATTGCAAACTGTCTATTTTCTCTTTTCTTTTGTTTTCATTGGTCACAAAACATAAAACAAACAAAATTAAACATGAATTTAACTGAAAAAAATGTTTCTTTAAACTCTTTCTATAAAAGCATTTGCAATAGTTTTTCAAAATCAATAAAGATAATATTACATTAATGGTCACATTTATTTATGCAAGAAATGAGATATAAAATGAATACTGTGAATGTATCATGTTATTATTGATCTGAAAATAACCAAACTGAATTTAGCAGACAGCTTATTTAATCTGATGTCAACAAACAGCAGGCTGAAAATGACTGTGGTGTCTGTAGTACTGCTGACAGACAAACTTCCAGTGAGGTTCTGCCCCCTCCTTCTGTCCTACAGGTCTGTCCTAAACGACGTGAGGGTGAGCAATGAATGCAGAACATTTATTTTTGGGATGAATTAATCCTCTAACACAATATATTCACAGTTCATGGTTCATTCTTATTTAATTAGGTCGTCCATTTTTCTGGACAGTTCAGTATGTCTGAACACGTGATGAACTTATACTCACCGCGGAACGGCGCGCACTGCTGCGGGACTGAGACGTCGGCCGGCTGCTCTTGGTTTCTATGGTTTCTGTGGCTGGACCTGCATAGGAACTGTGACGACGGGCTTTCTGTGCCTGAAGAGCCATCTGATAGGCCAGCTCAAACGCTTGCCCCAGTGTCAGGATGATCTCATAGGTCTGCGTCTGTACATACAACAGCCACTGGTTTATGTAATTTAATTCCCAGTAAAGCTGTAAAAATGCTGGACCTGTAAAACTGAAGCCCATCATAACAGAGATCTTTATTACACGTAAAGTTTCAGCACCCACCACTTCTACTGTGGTGAAGACATGGCAGAAGTGATACCCAGACTTCAGGTCTTTGGTGATGTAAGCAAACGTACAGAGATCATCGGGATCCTGGGCGGCACACGAGATGTTCTGAATCTCATGTTCTGCTACTATTGCCTGAGAAACAGGAAGAGCAGCGGTACACATTTCACAACTCATTCTAACCATATCTATATGTGGGTGCATGAATGCAATACAAAATAAATAATAACAGAAGCAGTTAACATCATAAGAACCAATTGTCTAGGTATTGAACTATAAAGCAAGTATATGTTATTGTATTTGTTTATCTACAGTTTCATTCAGATTCACTCTGTAGAGGCCTAAACATTCACATGGTGCATCATGTGTTTGGTGGACAAATGATGGTTTACTTTGCTGGCTGCGTCAACAAACTTGACTCCTCTGTAGGTGATGTTGAGAATGATGACGGGACCCTTCCGGTGGTCTTTAGATTTCTGGTGAACATCAAAGGGAATAATGGATGTGTTTATCAGATCTTTCAGCACCACACAAACACACGTTAGTGTGTCAGCTACTTAACAATGATTCTGTGATGACATACTCTTATTCTAGCACACGCCTCCTGTGTTGACTCTATCCCTCGCAGATCTCGAATGATCACAGAGCCCAAATACTGAAGAAGATTTGACACAACAAACAGTTGAAACTTTTATCCAGAGTTACACTCCAGAACAACACAAGTACAGCTCACTCCCAACAGCATCTACAGCTTCAGCGTTGCTCTGGACTAAAGCTCTGCAGGAAACATGCAATCTGTTACTTTCATCCCAAGATGTTCAAAAGAGACATTTAATGTTTCATGAAGGTCTTATGAATGGATCTTTTTAGGGTTTTATAACCAGAGAATTTGTCTTACTGAAGTTTTGAATATTTGTCACATAAAGCACTATTGAGACTTTTTTTGTTGAAACTTTTCAACAAGAATTCAGATCTACTTGAGAGTGTGTCTACACACTGTTAGGTGATTCAACTGAGGCAGATTACTGTTCACACCTGCCACATCTGATGAAGCTCTCACTCACTGTATAGCTGTAGAAGCGTGAGATGAAGCTCTCACTCACTGTACAGCTGGGCAGACAGAAGCATGAGATGAAGTTCTCACTCACTTTGGCCTCATAAACGCAGGAGTCAGAGATCAATTTCTCAGGATGGTGGTGCCAGGTGGATACAGTCGTGTACGTGGCCGAGTGACTTGAAGGACGAAGGCTGAAGCGAGAATGACGATCTGCACGACGATCCTAAAGAGAAACACGACAACTCAGCACTTTTGAACACCAGAATTAAACAAGCCATGGGTGTTACAGTGATAAATCTTTAACTGTGATAAACTCACTGTAAGGGACAGTGAGTTTATGTTTTATGAAGCTGTTCAATAAACAGTTTTATATTGCTAATGTTTACCAAGAAATAATGTTTAAAAAACATACGAGTTACATTTAGTGACACTGCATGCCAGCCTTTTCCTCCCAAATGTAAAAGCTTATAGACTGTCTTAAATTATTAAAGATACACCTCTCTTGGAGAAGTTATGAATTACTTATGTGCTGTGACTAGTAACCTCAGACATCAGCTGTGATGTTACTGTGATGGACATCAACATTGGAAAAGAACAGTTAAAAATAAGTTCCTCAAAAACATCACTTTACAGTTGCATAATTTCCCACACCCATTAAATGCGACACATGAAGTTTTAACAAAAACTGTGAGAGCTGCCAAACACATCAACAGCTTTCATGAGTCTAAAAAAGCTCATACAAACAAACCCTATGTGTGAAATACCAGATTATATCAAAGATTATACTATAACAATAGTTCAAAAAATGACGTATAATCTGACTACACTAAAAGCTTTATTATGTTACTGCTTTTGTCCCTACAAAAAATAAACAATAATACTATTAATTAGTTTTAAAACAATGGTGATTAGATCTGTTATTTTGAATGATTAAAGATGGCTAACAGCGTCATGTGATTGGTTCAAGAGTTGTGATGTCACTGAGCTACTAACATGTGAGCGTGATCTTTCACCAAAGGAGCGCAGGGAGATGGTGCCGTCCTGGTCCAGCGCTCGGCTCTTGCGTCCTGACTCCCCCAGCGGCAGCAGCGTGTCCATCGAGCGGCTGGTGTGTGGATCCATGAAGCCCAGAGATGACATGTTCTGAGACAGCAGATCCTGAATCTGACAACACAAGCATTCCTGGCTGAACTTCACACGCTTCACTGACGGCTGCAGCGATTGGCTTATTATTGTGCTGAAGGATCCGTCACCTTGAGCTGGGAGATGCGTTTGGATTTTGCGGGCGCTTCTTCATAAGGTCGCTCTGCTATTGAAGCTATGATCCTTTTTCTGTGACCGAGCGGGCCAATTTTTAACACCTGTGTACACAAAGCACATCACCATGTGTGTATCAGCTTACAGTATACAGGTAAACACTGGATACTCACAACAATCAATGTACACAATAACACACACAGTCTAATAAAAAAATTACATTGACTATTTCAAGCTCCCACAAGTTCTTCACACAGTCCAGGGTTCGATAGCCGCTGGACAGGAAGTTGTGCAGATATTCTCCAAGACCCAGAGTTTCCAACCATGAAGATAAAGATGTGCTACCATCAGAGCCCAGAGCTTTCACCTGTCAGAGCACAAAACACATCCAGTAAACACAACACGTGTACAAACATGGACATGTGCCGTGACGACTCATACATCTACTAAAGCAGCCTGACAGCAGTGCAGATACACCTACATCATGAGAGCTGACCACACGTGCTCTGGTGTTTTATTATTTAATGAGTGACACTGTATGAATGCTGTATAATTATTACTGCATGTCAGAGTAACGTGACCTTTGGTAAGCTTTTAGCCGCATGGAGGATTTTCTTCCGGTGTCCTGGATCAGTGATGCCAATTTCCTGAAGGTCCTCATCTTCCATCACATTACTCCCCTAAACACACCATAA